>PVIH01004101.1:75896-122949 GCA_004025045.1 Sigmodon hispidus
TCTCTCTCTCTCTCTCTCTCTCTCTCTCTCTCTCTCTCTCTCTCTCTCTCTCTCTCCTATCTGTGTCTCTGTTCATATGTGCACATCAGGCTCATGAGCATGCATGTGTGCAGGTGTGTGTGTCTCACTGTGCATAGGGACAATTGGAAGACAACCTCCATTATCTATCCTCACATTCCACCTGGTTTGAGGTAGGGTCTCCTCTGTATTGTCTGCCAACTGTGTTCAGCTGGCTGCTGACCCCTGAGTCTTCAAGATTCTTCTGTCTCTGCCTCCCATCTGAGTGCTGGGATTGCAGATGTGTGCTACCATGCCTGGCTTTAAAGTAGGTCACAGGCTTTGCTCATTGACCATCTCCCCAACCGCTATATCAAATCTTTATAATTCTATCACACTAACATACTATCCTAATAAGACTGTTCCCTTGTGTTTTTGTCAGGCTCTAATAATGTATAACTTTATTTTTAAAAGCAGAATATATACATATAGAAAATTATATATTCCGTACATGTGGAAGAAAATTAAAAGTATCCATAATCCCACCTACTTAAATTCAAAAGGTAAAAGGCGCAATGTAAATCTTCCCAGACACTTCTCAATTTAAGAGTGTAACTCTAAATGTAACACACTTTAATAAAATAAAATCATAGATTATCATGCCTAGTGGTATCTCCTCACTATATGATATAAACATCATACTAATAAATACATATAGTTAATAGTATATAATTATTAGTTCAAATAATTCTAACTCAGTAAATGTGTAAATTAAAATTTAAGCAATGCATTATTTATATTGACCACATAGCTCCAACATTTCATTAGAGTAAAAATTTGAAATAGCTAATTAGCATACATTATTGTTATCAATGTTATTCATTGATGATAAGTTAAGCATATAGAGTTACTAAATAAACATATTAATTTTTATTTACACTTAACTAATACCTGGAAAAGATTTTTGTATTTCCTTTTTTCTTTAGGCAAATTTCCCTGAAATAAATTTTCTGGGTCAAGGGATGCATAATGCTGGATATATATATATTACATTTTGTAAAGTCAGTGATAGAAACCTTGAGCATGCCTGTTTAGCAATGGGTATCATCATAGATAATTCTTATAAATTAAGTAAAACAGTGATCTTTCAAGTTGGCATTCCGAATTCTTTGTTATAGGTGCCACAAGTTATCAAGAATGAAAATAAGGATCTATTTTAGAGCTTTCAGAGGCATTATCTCTCACAGGAGTAGAAACCTAATGGTAAGAGTTCCTCTGCATACCCCATGCTCCCAAGCATGTTCATTTCTCATAATGTCTGCTCAGTACCCAGCTCTTTCTGGCTCACCGGCATCCCAGGACTGGAATACCTGCACATCTGGCTCTCCATCCCCTTTGGTTCCATGTATCTGGCGGCTGTGGTGGGAAACATCACCATCTTGGCAGTGGTTAAGACAGAGCACAGCCTTCACCAGCCCATGTATTTCTTCCTGTGCATGTTGGCTATCATTGATCTGGTCCTGTCAACTTCTACAATGCCCAAACTATTAGCCATCTTCTGGTTTGGTGCCTGCAGCATTGGTCTAGATGCTTGCTTGGCTCAGATGTTCTTTGTCCACTGCTTTGCTACTGTGGAGTCTGGCATCTTTCTTGCCATGGCTTTTGACCGCTACGTGGCCATCTGTAACCCACTACACCACACATCAGTCCTTACCCATGCAATGGTGGGACGTCTGGGACTAGCTGCACTCCTCCGGGGAATCTTCTACATTGGACCTCTTCCACTCCTAATTCGCTTAAGGTTGCCCCTTTATCGTACCCAAATCATTGCCCACTCATACTGTGAGCACATGGCTGTGGTCACTTTAGCATGTGGTGACACAAGAGTCAACAATTTGTACGGAATGGGAATTGGTTTCCTGGTACTAATCCTAGACTCATTAGCTATAGCTGCATCTTATGTAATGATTTTCAGAGTTGTGATGGGATTGTCCACCTCTGATGCCAGGTTTAAAACTCTAGGGACATGTGGTTCTCACATCTGCGCCATCCTTGTCTTCTATATCCCTATTGCTGTTTCGTCCCTTACCCATCGCTTTGGCCATCATGTGCCTTCCCATATCCATATTCTTTTAGCCAACTTTTATCTCCTCATCCCACCCATCCTCAACCCCGTGGTCTATGCTGTCCGCACCAAGCAGATCCGAGAGAGACTTTTACATATTATTAAGTCAGGAACTCAACCCAGGGACAGATAAATATTTAGTGATGATTGGAAGAGGCTTTTATTAACTAAGGAAGCCCATGATCTTTCTGAGTGCTCCTTAAATGCTAGGGATAAGAGCCTAAAACAGTCCTAAAGTCTATTCAGCCTAAAAGCAGTCATAAAGACTATTCAGCCTAAAAGCAGTCCTAAAGACTATTTTATTGGAGTGTGCATTTTCTATGCAATGTGAATCTATAATCTTGAAGAGAAAGAAGATCAGGTGATAAGCTCCTGTACTGTAATTCCCTTCTTTCAACCTACTTAATTTTGTGCAGTTAAGTGCAATATGCATATAGACATGAGAACTGACATCATTTTATCCTTTACTTTTGTGGTATAAGATTTCCCATTTTATAATCAAGCACAACTTCCAAAAAATAGGATTTTATTCTAAAACCTCCTTAAACACAACTTATTAAATTCTGTTGAAAACTTTCAGACATTTATTACATTAGGAAACTTTTCAAATTCCCTTGAGTCTCCCCTATTAAAATGATATTTATCTGTCAAAGACAAAGACAATATAAATGAAAAAGTTTAATTTGATGGAACTTAAAATGGTATTTTACTGTGGGTGGGAGTTAAAATCTTTAAACCAAGTTCTTTCCCCATTTAAGTAGACAAGCTGGACATAGACCACATACCATTAGAGCTAAGTGGGGAGCTAATGGGAGATAGGGAAGCACATGGTGAGATCCATTTTAGAAGCTCTAAGATAACACATGTGAGGGGCAATGGCTTCACTGAGATAGCAAAGGGATAAAGAAGGAGGTAACAGTGGGATTGATGTGAAAAAGGTAACAGAAGGGTCAAAGCTGAAGAGCATAGATAGAGACCTCGTGGAAGAAAAGCCTTGAAAATGTCCCGAGTCTCTTTGGGAAGTTCTTCTTGCTACCTTTCTTTTTTTTTTTTTTTTTTTTCTTGCTACCTTTCTATGACATAACTTTTTGGTATATTGCTAACTGATCACAAAAGTTCCATAAGGAGACTTTAGCTCAAAACACTTGCAGAAAAATTTTGTTAATGCATTTTTAAAAGTGCTTCAGAATCATGGTTATCCCCATTTTTGTTCTAATTTTTTTTTAATTTTAAGAAATTTATCTTCAAGTTTATGAGTCATAATGAGTTTTTTTAAAGGCCAAAGTGGGTGCTATTAAGTTAAGTTATTATTTTGGAAAACACAATCTAAGAACACCAATGGTAGAGTCAGAACCAGAATATAATAAGCCTCGTATCATTCAAAATAAATAAATAAATAAAAACCTTGGACTAGCACAAGCCTCCAATGTTCCACTTCACCCATCTTTGCCTAATACAAATATTGCCTTGATAACATTTATTAATCTTTTTCCATTATCTTAGGAAAGGGCAATTGTTCTCCCATCCTATCACAGCCTCTGATTCCAGGTCCAGAATTGAATCAAATTATTATGAAAAAATGAAGAGTTTCTGAATATAATTTTAGTTCTAAATTTTTTTTCTCTACTGGTTTTTACCTGAAGTTAGAGAAAAGATGCTTTTGGCTTCTCAGAACTAGAAAATCTGTTTTAAATATTAGGCTAGCCTAGAATTAGGAAACTACAAAAGAATGTAACTTTCAAACACAGTGGTTGAGTGGGTGCTGAGGGAAATTACCAGACACCTTTGACATAGTTCATATTGTACTGCTTGGATTCCACTTATACTTTGTAACTGTACATATGAAAAGCTTGAACTATTGCACAAATTCTATTTAGTATTATTAATAAAGACCTGAAACCAGATAATAGGAAAAAGCCAAAAGATTATACAGACAAAAGAAACAAGCCACAGCCACTTCTCACCTAATTGCTCCTCATGAACCCTCCCATGGCAGGCCTGAGTTCTCAGCCAAAAGGAAAAGGGAGTGCAAGCAAAGGGCGGAAGTCCTGCCTCCTCTTTCCCAGCCCTGCTATCTCATTTCCTTGTTCAACGCTCATAGTACTAGGATTAAAAGTGAGTACCACCACTACCTAGCTCTGTGCTGGGATTAAAGGCATGGGTCACCACTCCCTGACCTTCAAGGCTAAATGTGGTTTGGCTTTGTCTTCTGATTTCCAGGCAAACTTTAATAAATACACAACATATCACCAGACTGAACTTTTAAAATGCTGCTTTACTCTAAGAACTATACAGCAGAATAGCTTTAGAAAATCTACATTTTCTAAAAATCTGTATTTTTCCCTAGATATTCTGTCACGTCTCCCATAGACCAAAACCAACTCCAACAGCATATGGATAACTGAGGTAAAGATAAGAAAAGGGATGTATTTATGCTCCTGCTCCATCCACGGACTGCCTCCTGAGAGCACCCACCAGACACAATAGTGTCCTCTTGGTTTCATAGTCATAGCTGTGGTAAAGGGCTTATCCCAACAGAATAATAGGGAGTGAATCTTCATCAAACCAATGGTTGCTTCCTCCTCATACAACTATGTTTTTCTTCCATAACCAATGCTCTGAATGATAACAAAAGACTACCACACCCTTTGGAGCATGGTTGAGAAATGCTTGAGGAAGGAGACACTGATGTGGTATTTGTACAGGGCTGTGTTGCACAAATATCTTAACAACTTGGGTTGTAGAATCATAAAGGAAAGTGGTTGGTATATTTAAAAAAAAGATTTTAAATAAACAAAAAGAATCATAAACGGCAGAGATGGACCTTGAAAAGTATGTCAACTTGTCTGCCAAACAGTCTGTGTTGTACATTGAAAGGCCCCTGAGACAAAATGAGCAATAAGGCAAAAGAAACTGGAATAGTTCCTGGGAAACCATAAAGACCATTCTAATTAGGGCTGGAGCAGTGGCTCAGGCAATTAAGAACACTGGCTGTTCTTCCAGGAGACAGGATTCAATTCCCAGCACCCACATGATAGCTAACTATAATTCCAGTCCCAAGAGATCCAGACCCTCTTCTTGTCTCCACAGGTGCTACATGCACACGGTGCACAAGCAAATATGCAAGCAAAACACTCACATAAAGAAAATAAAAAAATAAATATACTCTCTTCTATCACCTCTGGTTCTTGGAATCTTTTTGCCTTCTCTTCTTTGTAGATCACAGTGTCTTAGTCTTAAGGTGTCGGGATTGATAAAAACACCCCATTTAGGGATGAGCGCTTCAAAGTTTCTGTGCTTTTTCCCACATTGTGGGAAAATCTCAAAAAAGTTATTAAGAATTTTAATTAAGATATGAATTAAGATAAGAATATCTTAATCATGGCTCACTTATAGATAGAGAAAGTTCTTAATGCTCACTTTTTTTTTCCTCTTCAGAAAGTCTATTGAGCAAAGCCAGCTCTGCTCTGTTTGGAGTTTTTGCTGTTTTGGGATTGTTTTGTTTTGTTTTATTTTAATCTGTTTCCTTTGGCTACCCAGCACACACTCATGGCTGTCTGAGGCTTTTCATCTGAG
The DNA here is from genome assembly GCA_004025045.1 of Sigmodon hispidus. Lineage (NCBI taxonomy): Eukaryota > Metazoa > Chordata > Mammalia > Rodentia > Cricetidae > Sigmodon > Sigmodon hispidus. The sequence continues at coordinate 81,595 of PVIH01004101.1, forward strand.
GCTTTTCATCTTGGGGTGACAAAAGGTTAAATAACTCTTTCCATTTTCCTGTGTAACAAATACAAAGACCTGATTGCACAAAAGAAAAAAAATAACTTCAGGTTCTCTAGAACTCAGATTAAAATATATAAAAAAAAAAAAAACTTACACAAAATAGTCATTTACAACCCAAACTAACTAACTTTAATACTCTTTTTTAATGATTTATTTATTTTTATTTTATGTGCATTGGTGCTTTTGCTTATGTGTATGCTTGTGTGAGGGTATAGGGTACCACAGAACTGGAATAACAGACAGCTGTGAGCTGCCATGTGGTGCTGAGAATTGAACTCTGGTCCTCTGGAAGAGTAGCCAGTGCTCTTAACCACTGAGACATGTTGTACTAGGTTTCTGGCTGGCCTTTCCAGCCTAGCCTCAAGGTTTCGACCCAATCTCAGCCCTGCTTTGCCTCAAATAATCTCACACAGGCTTATATTATTTTTGCACTGATTGAGCTAGGGCCCAGGCATGTAATTTGCTAACTCCTTCATCTGAACTCAAACCATCTTGTTCAGCTGCTTCAGTTTCCACTCTATGGAACAGTTTGTCGAGTATTGGTTCCTCTTTGAATGTCTAGTAGAATTTTGCATAAAACTATCTGGACCTGGGCTTTTTTATTTGGGAGATTTTTAATAACAGCTTCAATTTCCCTTGGTGTTATAGGTATGTTTAGGTCTTTAATCTGTTCTTGATTTAATTTTAGTACTTGGTACTTCTCCAGAAAGCTTTCCCTTTCTTTTAGGTTTTCCATTTTAGTAGAGTATAGATTTTCAAAGTGTGACTTGATAATTCTCTGAATTTCCTGGGGGCCTGTTGTTATATTCCCCTTTTCATTTCTGATTCTGTTCATTTGAATTCTCTCTCTCTCTCTCTCTCTCTCTCTCTCTCTCTCTCTCTCTCTCTCTCTCTCTGTCTGTCTGTCTTTTGGTTAGTTTGGATAAGGGTTTGTCTATCTTACTGACTTTCTCAAAGAACCAACTTTTTGATTCATTGATTTATTTTTTGTATAGTTCTCTTTGTTTCTATTTTACTGATTTCAGCCCTAAGTTTGATTATTTCCTGCTGTCTACTCCCTCTAGGTGAGTTTACTTCTAATTGTTCTAAAGCCTTCAGTTGAATTGTTATGTCTCTTCTGTGATATTTCTCTTGATTTTTTTATATAGGCATCTAATGCTATGAATTTTCCTCTTAAGATTGCTTTCATTGTGTCCCATAAGTTTGGGTATGTTGTGGATTCCTTTTCATTAAATTCTAGAAAGTCTCTGATTTCTTTCTTAATTTCTTCCCTGACCCAGATGTGGTACTATGTAGAGATGTTCAGTTTCCATGAGTTTGTAAGCTTTCTGTGATTTTTGTTGTTGTTGGATTCGAACTTTAAGCCATGGTGGTCTGATATGATATAAGGGGTTATTCTATTTTTTTGTAACTATTGATATTTGCCTTATGACCAAGTATGTGGTCAATTTTAGAGAAAGTTCAATGGGGTGCTGAGATATATGTATATTCCTTTGTGTTCAGATGAAAGCTTCTGTAAATATCTATTAGGACTATTTGCATCATAACATCTGTTAGACCTCTTATTTCTTTGTTGATTCTTTGTCTGGTTGACCTATCCAAGGGTTAAAGTGGGGTATTGAAGTCTCCCACTATTAGAGTGTGATATTTGATGTGGGGTTTAAGCTATAGTAGTGTTTCTTTTACATGTGAAGCTGCCCTTATATTAGGGGCATAAATATTCAGGATTGAGATCTCATCTTCATTGATTTTTTCTGAGATTAATAAATAATATTTGTCCTGGCCTCTTTTGATGGATTTTAGCTTGAAGTCTACTTTGTTGGATATTAGTATAGCAGCACCAGCTGTTTCTTGGGACCATTTGGTTGAAAAGTCTTTTTCCATCCCTTTACTCTGAGCCTGTGTTTGTCTTTGGGGTTGAGGTGTGTTTCTTGTGTGCAGCAGATGGTTGGCTTTTGCTTTTGTATCCATCGTGTTAGGGTGTGTCTTTTTATAGGTGAGGTAAGTCCATTGATGTTAAGGAATATTAATGACCAGTGATGTTACTTCCTGGTTTTTTTTGGTGATAGTTTGTGTGTATTTTCTTTTTTAGGGTTTTTCTTCTGTGGGATTATCGATTGTTTGTGGTTTCATGGGTGTATCTGGATTCCTTAGGTTGGAGTTTTCCCTCAAGTGTTTTCTGTAGTGCTGGATTTGTGGATAGGTATTGTTTCAACTTGTCCTTGTCGTGAAATATCTTGTTTACTCCACCTATGGTGATTAATAGTTTTGCTGGGTATAGTAGTCTCAGTTGGCAGCCATGCTCTTTTAGTGTCTGTATAACTTCTGATCAGGATCTTCTCGCTAGAATTTAACGAAATGAATCCACAACATACCCACTGTGGGACACAATGAAAGCAGTCTTAAGAGGAAAATTCATAGCACTAGATGCCTATATGAAAAACCTAGAGAAATCACACACTAGAGAACAGATACAAAGCCCTGTGCCCCTAGGAAAAAAAGTCATGGTCTCAACAAATATCTCTTCTTCTACTAGGTACAAGTCTGAATGTTTAACCTAAATGAAACCATGCAGAAAGTCCTGCTGTCACAAGCCATGACATAAATATAACAGATGGCAAATAATAATTTAAGTGTTGACTCACCACATAAATAACTCCCTGATGGGGAGCCCCACTATACAAAGACAGTGGGTTACAGAATGTGAATGACCGGTTGCTTCTGTCTATAAGTTTTCTCATGTGCCAATACATTGTTTACCTAAATTTATGGGTATTTTTTCCACTATCTGCATATTTATTGTTCGCCTGAAACTTGACTCCCAGAGAGACCACAAGAAACAGAGATGTCCGAAAATGCAACAGCATGGTTTATTGTCAGCACAATACAAGCCAGGCAGGGAGCTCATTCCATGTACGTGAGACACACATGAGGCAAAAAAGATCTGCCCACCCTAAATTGCACAAGCTTTTTAAAGGCAAAAACTACAAAGCACGGTCACTTGGGGACAAGGGTGCAAGTGTGCTGCTGATTAGCTCATGCTTAGGGACTTACCACAGCTTAATATTCCTGGACTCCACTGAGTGGGTTGGCCCTTTTACTGCCTTAGGGTTGGATCCTCCAGATGTCCTTAGATAGTACTTAGCTTATTTTTTCTTGGAACTGGGCAAGCCCCTGCCAGGAATGTGAAACTGAACTTCATTTTACCTTTATAATACAAAATGGAGTTTTCCATGCCTGAGCACATCTGAGGACCAGGTCATGAGTCAAATTGGGTTTTATAGTTTGACATTCAAACTATAAGGATTATGAAAACATATATCCTATACCAGGAATGCCAAAAATGATATACCTGGAGCTGAAAGATAGGTTAGCAATTAAGAACATTTGTTGCTCTTGCAGAGAAACAGAATTCAGTTCCCAATACCCACATCAGGGACTTACAACCATTTGCAACTCCAGTTCCAGGAGATTCAACATCTTCTTCTGGCTTCCTTGGGCACTTGTATGTGTGTAGTGCACATACAGACAAGCAAACATGCACAACTAATTTTTTTATTATTTAATGAACTAATAGTTCTACAATGAAGATTTCAGTTTAGGTTCAGAATTTCACAGAAAAAAATCTTTGACTGGGCCATAGTGTGCTCAAGGCCCTGTATTTTTCCATCAGGACAAGGAAGAGAAGTGATAAACTGGATGGAGAGGGGGGTCTTATAACCATTGCATAAACACAAGGTTTATGTACATTAATTTGAACATAATAATGGCACTTTGGATAATTTATGTATGCTAGTTATGAATCATCTGGAGTCTAAGCAACTGTCAGTAAATTCTGGAACAATGACTCAATATGAATCCTTGATGGGTCCAGGCATCTCTTTTACCTAGGACTTCCATAGTACATTGATGACTTAGAAATGGCCAAGTGATACAATATAGACTAACAAACAAAGAAGATAATCATCAGTCTACATTTTAGCAAACACATTAGAAATACCAAAAGTCTTTGAATATAGTTTTGTGTAATGTATTACTTAAGATGTATCTACATCCTTACTTTTGTAACCTCTAAACATACAAGTGATAATGTTTCACCTGTGTATTGATTAAATTGGTGAAAGTATAGCCTGGGTTTGGGATTTATGATAGTAAAGTACATACAAGTTTGGTGGTAGTTCATACTTGTAATCCTAACAGCAAAATAGCTAATAAAGGAGAATTACCATAAATAAGAATTCCAGACCAGCCTTGTCTCACAAAATAAAATAATATAAAAATAAAACCAATAAGAAGAGATAATTTTAATTAACAAAGCATTCTACAGTTTTTGTTGGTCAAAGAGCCATACCAAGGAAATTAAGCAGATAATAGTTAAGTTTACTAAGACTTCCTTGTGGTTGAACAGTGGTGGTACACACCTTTAATCCCAGCTCTCCAGAGGCAGAGGCAGGTGGATCTCCAGGTTTGATACCTGGAGATGTAGCATGGTCTACAGGGTGAATTCCAGGACAGCCAGGGTTATACAAAGAAACCCTGTCTCAAAAAAAGAAAGAAAAATCTCTAATGAATAAGGCTATTGAGTACAGAGACACTGAAAGTTGAGCTTTAAAAAGAAGCAGAGGCTGGAGGCCATAGTCAGGCATTACACGGGCAGTCTCAGTCTCAGTGATAGACAGTGTTGGTCTATGAGTTACCAAATTAATTGAGTTCATTTGTCATTGCTCTTGAGGCAATGGAACCTAGGAGAACAAAGCTGACAAATGAGGCAGACTAGAGTCTCATGCAACAGCCAATTTTATTCTAAGCATCAAACAACTTAAGGATTAAGAGGAATCATAGGAACAAAGTGTCTAATTACAAGGGCAAGCTTCACATGGCAGACAAGAAGCACATGGAAAACAAGCTCTTCTGTACAGGCATATAAACAAATGACAATAGCCAGCCGTAATGAATAATCTGAAGTAAACTCACTCCTATCTGCTATACTTGAAGGGGCACAAAAGTATAATCTAAGAACAAGTCTATGTTTATTAAGAAGCTGAGGTCACAAGACTCTTGGTTTCTTGAAGTTTTCCAATAAGCACTCAGAAATCTTCTCATATGATTCCACTCTTGGACCATGTTCCTAAACCCATTAATACTCTGGGCAAAATAATCAACACAGTCTCATATGTATAACCCAGTCTTAGATAAATGATCAACACAGTCTCATATGTATAACCCAGTCTTAGATAAATGATCAACACAGTCTCATATGTATAACCCAGTCTTAGATAAATGATCAACACAGTCTCATATGTATAACCCAGTCTTAGATAGGACACCTTCTTTCTTTCTTTCTTTCTAAGATTTATTTATTATTGTATACAGTGTTCTGTCTGCATGTATGCCTCTCAAGGCCAGAAGAGGGCACTAGAATTCATTATAGATGGTTGTAAGCCACCATGTGGTTGCTGGGAATTGAACTCAGGATCTCTGCAAGAGCAGCCAGTGCTCTTAACCTCGAGCCATCTCTCCAGCCCCTTCTATATCTTTCATGTAGATAGCAATATTTCCTCTGAAAATTTCATTGTCTTCCTTAATCATGTAAAATCCCTGTGTAAATGGGCTGGTCTAGCTCATGCTATAGGTGCACAACTCATCTAATCTGACTTATGGACCAGTGAATGACTGAGTGTCAAGTTCTTAGACTGGTAAATTGCAAAATGGAATCCTGCAGTTATCCTAATGATTTCTCTCTATATCCAACATACCATCTATTCCATACTGAACTTGGGGGTAAGAAAAAAACTAGCTATCTATACATCCTTTCTACGGAATAGGCTGAGCACATGATCACGGATCTGCCTGGTCTTAACACCATATATAATGGGATTGATCATAGGTGGGAAAAGAAGATAGAAAATTGCAAGAAGTATATGGACATGAGGAGCAGCCCTACGAGCTACACGATGCATGACTGAAGAGATGACTACAGGTGTATAGGTAGACAGAATAGCACCTATATGAGACACACATGTCCCAAAGGCCTTGTAGCGAGCCTCCTGAGAGGCAAGCTGGAGAACAGCACGAAGGATGAAGATATAAGACAAGATAACAAAGAGCAGGTCCAGCACCACGATAAACATGGCCACAGCGATGCCATAGATGTTGTTGAATCGTGTGTCCCCACATGCCAGCCTTACCACAGCCATGTGTTCACAGTAGCAGTGGGCAATCACTGTCCCTCGACAGTAGTGGAAGCGTCTGAGCAGAAAGGGGAGTGGAGTCATTAGTGTCACAGCCCGAGTCACAGCAGCCAAACCAATCTTGATGATGAGGGGCTTGGTCAGGATCGTGGTGTAGTGCAGGGGTTTGCAGATGGCCACATAACGGTCAAAAGCCATGGCCAACAGTACTGCTGACTCCATGATGGAGAAAGAATGCAGAAAGAACATCTGGATAAGACAGGCATAGAAATTGATCTCTTGGTTTCTGAACCAAAAAATAGCAAGCATTTTGGGCAGTGTTGTAGAAGAAAGAACCAGATCTATGGTTGCCAACATAGCCAGAAAAAGATACATGGGCTCGTGGAGGGCTGAGTCTGCCTGGATAATGAAGAGAAGGGTGCAGTTGCCTAATAGGGCTAAGGTATAGGCAAAAAAGAAAGGAATAGAGATCCAGATGTGCAGGTGCTCCAAACCAGGTATTCCCACCAACAAAAAGGCCACTGGATGGGTTTCAGTACTATTGATGGGAGACATGACTCCTGGAAACTCTTCTGGTTGTTGTTCAAATGGTCTTTCACCTTCTGTGTGTTTTTTCTATGAAATACATGATAACAGAATTCTGCTACCTCAGCTGACTGTGTTAGGTCCCATTTCCATTGTTAGCCCTTAGACAAGGTAAGTTGGTGGCTCTTGTAGATGTATGGAAATAAAACCCTTGCTTAATGCCTCAAGAAACTTTGACTCTAACTAAGAGAATATTAAATATCCATAGAACTGATGTCACATGACAACCTTCATAAAGAGATAGAGAAGTGGTAGTGTTTGCTGTGTTCTTGATATCAGGAATACCTTTGGTTGGGAAAATAAAATATGGGGAAAATCAGTTTATTTCTTAATATTTATTCTTTATTTTTTAATTATATGTATGTATGTATGAGTATGTGCCCAAGAAGGCTAGAAGAGAGTGTCAGATGCTCGGGAGCTGAACTTTCAGAAGGTTCCTGATAGGGGTTCTGGGACCAAGTCTGCTGCAAGAACAGTATATACTCTTAACTGCTGAGGCAGCTATTTCTCCAGCCCTACTCCAGCTAAACTCTCAAATGCAAAAGGCAATTTCTTGTCTTCAAATCTCCAGCTTAGGTACAAATAAAGAAGTCAAATAAACTAATTTCTAATGCCCCATTTATTTACACACATGCATTTTCTAAAAAAAAAATTACTTGAATACAGATCCCACTAGTCATGTGTAGCTATTTAAATTAATGTTTGCTAAAATAAACTCATTAGTCAAATAAAAACATTCAAGTGTTTGATAGCCACATTTAACTAGTTGCCACCATATTTAGACCATTCAGGTTAGCCTGTACCCATCATTACAGAAAAGCCTGTTGAGATTTGCTCTAGACAGACAGACAGACAGACAGACAGACAGACAGACAGATAGATAGATAGATAGATAGACAGATAGACAGATAGATAGACAGGAAGATATCATGCCCTCTGGGTCCTTTCAACATTTAAAAAAATTATGTAAATTTAACTCTAACTTTAGTTTCTTGAAAAAGTACTTTTTTGCTTGTTTCCTAATGACCCTTATGGCAGCTTCCTATTATCTTCCTGGCCACAAACCATCTAAAAGTATCTAGATTGAGTCTCAGCTCTCTCAAGCACTCTTTGGGTTTGAAATATCCCATTCTGAATTCTATTTCTATTGTAATCCTTCCATCTCTTTCATTAGATGACATGGTTTCTATGATATGCCACTAACCCTTATCTGCTTCATTCCTTTCTAGCAACTTTTATCTGAACTAACCATGAAAACTCACTCTATGTTGGACCATGCTATATTGCTGTTTTCCATCTCCCTGTCTTCTTATTTCAGAACATTGTCTCTGTCCTACCTCAAAAAGAATTGTATCTTTCATGTCTCCAAGCTTCAACTCCATTCAACTCCAAATTAAGATGAGTCAGTAACTACATGCACAAATTGAATGACATTGTCTTCTTACTTAATGGATTAAGGAAAGATCTATGATTAAAACAAACTCATTTCTTTGGTTAAAATTTCTAAAAGATTTTAAGGTAATAAAAACATAATTTTTAACGAAATAATATCATGTGATTTTATTTTTAAAGCCAGGCATGGTGGCACATAACTGTAATTTTAGTACTCAGGAAGATTAGACAAGAAGAAGAAAAGTTCAAAGCCAACCTTGTATATGTTGTCAGATTCTGTCTCAAGCTAAATAAAGATAGACAGACAGACAGACAGACAGACAGACAGACAGATAGATAGATAGATAGATAGATAGATAGATAGATAGATAGGAAGATATCATAAAGCAGATGGAGAAAGGAAACAAATCTTATGATGCTAGAGATTAAACCCAGGGCCTTGCAAATAGTAGGCAAGTATTCCTGAACTACATTTATTACTAGATCCAGTGATTTTAAATGAAGAAATCATAGTAGGCTCCATTGCCAAAAGATTTTGAGCAGTGACACAGCTGAGAAAACACAGTAGTTTGGTTTCCTTACAAGGCAAAACATAATATTTTATGAAGGTGGTTTATATTAACCACTGAACAAGAATGAAATGAAAAAGTGAAATGGTAAATAATGCAAAGATGCATTTCCAAACTGGAGAATACTGTCACAACTGTGTCATATACCATCTGAATAACCGTGTAAAAGGAATCACAGGATTGTTTCAGCAGACTTAAAAGAGGAAATGTTGTATCAGGCAACGGTGGCACACGTCTTTAATCCCATCACTTGAGAGGCAGAGGCAGGTGGATCTCTGTGAGTTCGTGGCCAGCCTGGTTTAGAGAGCCAGTTCCAGGACAGCCAAGGTTACACACACACATACATGCACACATACACAAACCTGTCTTTAAAAACAAAACAAACAAACAAGAAGAATGCTGCTTTTAGAAACATTATGCAATATTGCCCTTCCTAGAATTACTGGTTTACCTCAGATTTTCCCACCACATCTAACAGCTTCCACTCACTGCACACACACACACACACACAGACACACACAGGGATTTATCCAAAGAGTGTTGACTCCCTGGGTCTTCTAGGTTCACAAAGACACTGGAATCATTCTGGATCATTCTCCCTCAGGGCAAGATGCAACTGAGTAAAGCTGTAGCTTTTTCAATTAGTTTCCACAGCAATGGTTAAAACAGAAAACATGACATGAGAGGGTGCGAGACAAGAAAATAGATATGGAATAGATAGAATTATCTCTAAAAAAGAATATCCTTAAAAAATAGCCAGAGAAAATGACCTAACACTTGTATGTGACTAATGTTCAAATATTGGCTAGGTAACCAGTGTTACAAGATGAGGTGAGTGAGCAGAACTATTTAAGGTCAGGTGTTGCCCCAAATCATACAGGGTCTTGTAAAACTGTAGAGTTTGGGGAGGAAAACTCATTTTCTTAGTGTTTGGTTTAAACAGAGAAAAGATAGTTTCGAATTCTTTAGAATTTTTGTTTTCTGTCTGCACGTATGTCTCAGTGAGGGTGTTGAATCTTCTGGAACTGGAATTACAAACAGTTGTAAACTACCATGTAGGTGTTGGAAAATGAACCTTGAACCCAGGTCCTTTGGAAGAGAGCCATTTCTCTCCAGCTCCAACATATTTGAGTAATTAAAACTTCTTAAAAGTTTGCTCTTATATCTATGATAGGACTAAAGCAGAAACTTCCAGAGGTAAAAATATGGGGACTCTTACTAAGGCTTCTTTAGCAGTTCAAAGAAGGAAAGAATTTGGCTCAGAATCAAGATGATAGTGAATACAGTGAGAAGTAATTGATTTGGGGCTTATTTTTAAAGTGCTGTGGAGCTGTTTTTAGAAGATCAAATATAGACTTTGACAGAAATTGAAGTCTGACACATCAAGACTTTTGGCATAAACAAGCAGAAGGAAGGCGTTACTCTGTTGAAATGAGGAATTTTGGGGAGAAAAAAACCAAGAGTTCAACTTTCAAAGTAGAGAGTGTAAAATGTCTGTAAGAAGTCTAAGCGAATGTGTGATTAGTTTGGATATGTATCTTGAATTTGAAGGAGAAATTTTGGTTGTTGATAGAAACTTAGGATTGTTGGGAAACAGTACCTGAAGGCATGAAAGCAGTTCTTTTCAGAGAAGTATCATGTATTCATGGAAACAGGAGAAATTCGGGTATGAATCTTAACATTTAGAACTCAGATGTAGGTCAGCCAAGGAGACTAGGTGGGTAACTATTGAAACAGAAAGTGTCTGGAATCTGTGCTGCATTGTTCAACATGGCATATTAAGGAAGAGAAATTATCTCAATGTATTAGCATTATTAACAAAGCAAATCATCTGAAAACCATATTGCCCATGCACTTACAGATTCAACTGGACAACTGAATAAACCAGTGTTGGTAAATAGAACCTGGTTTAAGTGAGTTTCAGAAAAGGAGGATTTGAAGTTGAATGGCAATCTCCCTCATATAAAGAATTTTGCTGTAGAAGCCAACAGTGAATGGAGCACCAGATTCAGTAAGGGGTAAGGTCAAGAAGTCTTGTTTCTAAAGAGAAATTTCAAGGTGGAGAAAGAAATTATCTTACTGTTTCGTAAATTCTTTGCAAGATCTTAGAGTTTCTGCCTTTGTCTACAAATCATCACAGACCTAACACCTGACTATCACAATGACTGGCCAGATTTTGTCAGATGTACCTGTGTGTGTTACCTGTTTAAGATGGGGAGGGATTGTCTGAGTGGGTGAGGTCCAAGGGCCAGGGAGAAAATGAGAGGTTGGATTTAAAAAAAAAAAAAGAAAAAAAAAAAAAAAACAGAGTTTCTACAGACTACTCTTGGGTTCACTGTAGAATGCCTACTACATCAATAAATATTAGTATATTCAAAAAATAAAATCAGTACAAAAAATAAAAAGAGAATTGAGGGGGTGGTGAGATGAGTCATCAGATGAGTATGGGTGCCACCAGGCTGGATGGTCTGAGTCTGTTCCTTAGAGCACACGTGATGGGAGAAAGAAACCAAATGAGAAGAAAAGAAGGGAAGAAGAGAGAGGACACAGCAGAAAGAAAGGAAGGAGGGAAGGAAGGGATATAGATGCAAAAACATTTCCAAACTGGACATGATGGTTGCCCACATTCGTAATGCAAATACTCCAGAGGCTGAGGCAGTAGAAATAGGAATTTGAGTCCAGCTGGGGTAATATACTGAGGATGTCTGAAGAAAAGAGTGATGGGGATTTTACAGCATTTTTAATACATAAGGAATTAAGAAAATAAAGGGAAATTTACTTTTAAAATACCCTGGAAAGTTGCCCTCATTTAAGGCATTCTATTTATTTATCTGGGGTTTCAGCACCATATCCTGAAACCTCAAATACTTGTTTACATGTCTCATTTTCTCTCTATGGAACATTTATGCAGAAATCTTGACTCTTCTAAGTGTACACAAGTGTATATACTGTATGGTCAGTTGCTACTCCTAGAATCAATTCACCTGTTGTTTTTCCTTCCGGTGCGCTCTATTTAGTTCATCAGCAAGTACCATTAAAGTAGCCTTCATAGTTTAAAAAATATCTGTTTCAATCCTCATCCTTCTCCAAGAACCCACAATCTATGTATTTGCTGCTCTGAGAGAATACGAACAAGTGTACAAAGCTCTGGTGATGGAATTGAGCATCTGCTCCCAACAGAGACTTCACCATCTTGTGAGCAAAGAGGGCAGGGTTAGGGACTGTGCCTCCTCACCCGCACCTGCAACTCCAGACTCTAAAATACATAACGAGCATTGAACATTTTACTGAAGAAATATGACTGCCAGGCTGCTGAAAATACCTTCTGGCTTCTTTTTCACAAGACTCCCTCTCCATCTGACCCAAGCTCAGGTTGCTTATTTTTGTTTTAAACACTTCCAAGTTAGAAACTCTAAGAAATATTCACCAGTCTTAGTTTCCTAGAGCAGATTAAATTCTCATCAGATAAATATTATCCTGAGTGTTAGTAGATTTGTATTTCTTAACCAAGAGCAAACTCTTAGCTTTGTAATAAGTAATCTCCAAGACAACTAAGTAATTTGTCTTTAACAAATATATCTTCAGGGCCAAAACACTGTCTGATATATAAGTGACTGTTCAATTATATCAACTACATGTTGTACATTTACTATCTATAAATGTTTTCCATTAATCTAAACATGAATAATTTTGTGTACATCTCCCTGAATTTTTGTGTATTTTGGGGCATTGCCGTCTATGTTGCTACCTTACCCACCCTCCTTTTACAAAGATACCTGACTTCATCTTCCAAGCACAGGCTAGCCAACGATCCATGTGCTTTATTTCTTTGGAGAGTCATCCCAAATCTGCTTCATCCAGAATGTTGGAGTCAGAAGAGAACAGGGAATGGAATGACGTTCAGGTAAAACACAGAGCTCAGTCTCCAAAGGCAGTGTTTTTACTACCGTATGCCAACAGGCTCACAACTGGACTCAGAACTTACTTTCTATGTCATTGTCTCTTCTAAAAATGTTCAAAGAGGGTATGTATATCTAGAAAATGCTCTTATAAAACTACTAATTGACTCCATGAATTTTAACAAGATAAGAGAATAATGGTGGGTTACAAAGATTAAATCTCAATGGCCAGAATGTACTTACCTGAAGTCTTTCAAGGATGTAAACAGAGCCCCAAAGAAATGTGTTCCTTAGTAATCCCTGCCACCTTCCTAATTCAGGCTTCATCCTCTCTTGTTGACTAGAGCCCAAGCTTGACAATAAGGAGCAGAAGCTATAGGGAACAGGAAAAGTCGAGAAGAGATGGCATGTGGTAGAACTCAAACTGGAGTGTTACGGTGGCACGTTGTTGATCACAGAGCAGAGGTAAGAGTCTGCTGTGGTGAGAAATTGACAGTGTACAGATGAAATATTTGAGTAGAATTTTCAAGACCTGTCCTTTTTGTTGTAAAGCCAAGACAGAGATAATGGAGGGCGGGAATAAGGAAAAGATTGTCTAAGACCAGGACTGGCTATGGGAAACACCCGAGAGTGCCCCTGTCCTTCCCCGGTCACCACAGATGGGTCTGATATTTCCTGTTTCTCTAGTTCTAGCTCTGTTTACAGCCTCAGGAAATACACAGCTGTGAGCCCCTTTCATCAACTTCTGAAACTGAAAAGCAGCCTACATCTAGAGTGGGAGGGACTAAAAAAGGAAGCAGCTAATTCTAGCCTCACAATCTCTGTACTACTCCCTTAAGAACATAGGATCACAATTAGCCTTGAGAAGAACCCTTGGGGATTCAGGGAATCCAAAGGCTCTTCTCTGGAGGTTTATAGAGACATTCTCGGGCTGGAGAGATGGTTCAGTAGTTAAGAGCACTGACTCTTCTTCCAGAGGACCTGAGTTCAATTCCCAGCATCCACATAGCAGCTAACAACTATCTGTAATTCCAAGACCTGATACCCTTGCACGGTTCTATATGTAGGCAAACCACCAATTCACATAAAATAAAAATAAATAAATAAATATTTAGAGACGTCCTCGGCTCAGGTCTCACACCGCAATGTTTTCCTGAAGCCCTTGCCCCATTTAGTCACACTAACTCATGCCTGCCAGGGATTGGACTTTACTTACTCTCCAGAAGCTATGAGCACTTCGGGGAAGGCCTGCTGTACTCTAGCCTCTGCTGTTTCTCCTGTGTTTACTATCTTATTGCAGTGCCTACTATGAAAGACAGCTTCATCTTAGACATCACAGTCAATTCCTGTCTGTGTATAACTAGAAAGGTCTGGGAGGCAGCCTAACCAAGGTCATCCATTAGCTATTCCAATTTCCATCTATAACTATGTCACAGTGAGATTCTGAGCTATGCATTGTCATCTGGCTGTCACCTTTATTTCTTGACCTTTGTACATAAACTCTGATCCTCAATCTGAAGTAGAAAAAAAATATTCTCAGCTTTTCCTGACTCACAGGTAACTGAGAGGATTTAACTACATAATGAGAGGCTATTGTGAATATAACTGCTTATAATGCTTATCAACCTCTATAAATAATAAAGAATAATCTTTCTAGATACTATCATCTGCTGGTTTACAGAGCAAATCTTCTGTAAGGAGCTTCTTGCTGCCAGGTTTTCCCATCAACTCTGCCTGTTCCTATTCTTTGTAATAGGTTAGAAAATGATTTTTAGTCACTCCATCCATCCTCAAATTCCTTCTGTGTTCTTTGCCTCCCTCCCAAATTCATGATATCCTCTTCAATTATTATTGTTACATGTACATACAACTTATTGTATCCAGTTAGTATGTACACATAACCAAGGCTGGCAACTGGGACTGAACAACCTAGATTAAAGTTCATCCCTGAATGAAACTGATTCTTCATTTCAGCAGTCATTGATCACCTGTAGCTTTTCATACGGGGATGGTACCATGTGGAATTTCCCATGCCCATAGTGGCATGTCAACTGATGACGTCATTATACTACCCTAGTTTTGGCAGCCAAGTTGTTGAGATTTTTATGGGTGCATTTTTCCGTATTATGTCTAGGGGGCACATATGGCAGCAGGCAATGTGACAATATTTGAGAGCCTCTGTCTTTCAGAAGACAACCCAACTTTGGATACAGGATGCAGGGGAATCAAGCTGGAACTGACCTGGTAGTGCCCCCTTCAAGAAGTAACCCTCAGTGCGCTACAGAAGCTGCCAATGGAGACAAGCAATCTGCTCCGTAGTCCTATCAAACTGCACAGTCTACAAGCCACAAGAACGACTGGGGCCAGCAAGATATCCACAACAATGAACTAGTGACACTACTGTCTTATGAAAAACCAAAAGATATCTAATCAGATATAAGGCCCACTCAGTAAGAAGGGATCCGGATCTGTGCCTGGTATTGTAAATCTAGACAACTACCTGTGGCTAGAGAGGTCATACACCTAAGAGGAGAACCAGCTACTTCCTTTTTCCTAATTTTCTAACTGTAATATATATATGTAATATGTAATATATTATATATTATATATATCCACAGATAAGTGTAGCTCTCACCATTCATCAAAGAACCTATTTTTTGCAAAATACTGTCTTTTTTCATGTTCCTTTTTCTTTCTATATCCCTTATGTTTTTATCAAATTACATTCATCATACTTGAAGAATTACTTGTTTTCTTTTATTTCTGACCCATAATAAAACACTTTATTAATGTTTGATAATAAGGTTTTTATTCATCTTTATTCATAAAAGATGTTTTCACAAGAAAAAAAATTCTGGGTGGGTAACTATTTTTTTTCTCCCATCCAAATGCAGTCTGTTGCATTCTGCCTTTCCTTTTGCCAAAGTCAGTGATCAGTACAAAGTCTCTTTCCCTCAAAGGATGCTGCGAAGATTTTTTTTTCTCAATTTTTCACACTTTGATTGTGTGTCTGGGTATAAGTTTTCATTGTTTTCACTGACTACAGTTAGCTAAGAGTGTGAATCACAAGCTTTTGTAATAACTTTGAAAGTTTCTTCTGTCCCCTCAAGTTAAAAGCCCAAGTTTAGAGCACTGTAGTAACATAATTTAATATTTTTAAAGTTACAGAATACTATTTCACTTCTTTATTTATTGAGACTTGCTTTGTGCACTAATATGTGATTGATTTTGCAGAGAGTTCCATAGGCTACTGAAAAGAATCTATATTCTTTTGTGTTTATTTGGAAAGTTCTGTAGACATCTGTTAGGTCTACTTAGTTTATGATGTATTTTAACTAAGTTTTCCTATTTTGTTTTTGTCCAGATGACCTGTCTGTTGGTGGAGGTGTGGTATTAAAGTTAAGCTATTGTTGTACATAGTTTTTGGCTCAGACTTTCAGGGCTAGATAGATCAGAGGTTTGACCATCTGTCCAGGAGTCCAGCAGTCTGGCAGTCTGGCAGTTTGGCAGTTCGGCAGTACCACAAAGACACACAGACACTTACATTAATCTTACACTGATTGACCTAAGGCCCAGGCATATTGCTAGCTAGCTCTTGCTCTTAAACTAACCCATGTTCAGCCATGCAGCTGGGTACCTTTTCTCAGCAGCATTTCAACTTCTTTCCTCTGCATCTGCTGGCATCCTGGAGCATCTCTGCTCTGCTCTGAGATGTTCCCAGTGTTTTCTTAGTCTGGTAGCCCTGCCCACACTTCCTGTCTGCCACTGGTCAATCAGCTTTTTATTAAACCAGTAGGAGGGACAAATATTTACAATGTACTATAATCCCACTACAATCTATTGTTTTACATATAGTCAAATTTCTTTTATAAAATTAGGTGTTCCTATGTTTGGCATGTATATGCTTAGAATTGTAATATCCTCTTGGTGGGTTGTTTGTTTAATGAGTATGAAGTAAAATTCCTTAGTTCTTCTGACTAGTTTTGGCTTAAAGTTTATTTTTTCAGATATATAGTCTGTAACAGAGCAGCACAAAGAAGGAAGACTAAAAGAAAACAGAAAACTTAAGAGTGTTTCGGGCTACAGATACAGTGGTTGAGCATTGTATACCTTGAGTTTAAACTCAGCACTATGAAGGAAGAATGTCTATTGCATTAAATTAAAGAGAGTATGATGTCTCCAAAACAAGGTGGTAGCAGGGAATGTAATGAGAAATCGCTAGGTTCTGAACATCTGACAAATGTACCAACGGATCAAGAAAGAAAAAGATAACAGGTGTGAGAGAAAGGGGATTCCAAGCTAACATCAATACTTCTATCTTGAGCAAGAGGAACAGCAAGGTTCCATAGGAGTCCCTAAGAAGAACAAGACCCTGCAGTCAAGCACAGCCACTACTTCCTCATCGAGTGGCAGGTGCCTGTGCCCTAGTTGGGGACACATGGTTGGGATGTTCCAGTTATATTGCAATTAGCAATATGTAAGCAAGCCTGGAGAGGTGGCTCAGAGATTAAGAGCACTGGCTGCTCTTCCAGAGGTCCTAAGATCAATTTTCAAGGACCACAACAACCATCTGTACTGAGGTCTGGTGCCCTCTTCTGGCCTGCAGGCATATATGCAGGCAGACCACTGTATACATACATAATAAATAAATAAAATCTTTTTGGTGCTGGAAAGATGGCTCAGTGGTTAAGAGCACTGACTGTTGTTCCGGAGGACCTGAGTTCGATTCCCAGCATCCACATGGCAGCTAACAACTGTCTGTAATTCCAAGACCTGACACCCTTACACAGTTATACATGCAGGCAAAACACCAATTCACATAAAATAAAAATAAATATTTCAAAAAAGAAATATGTATGCAAGCTAAGACTGCACCATTTTCTTTGTACTAATCTTGCATTGTATTCCTTGAAAGTAAAATTACATACCTTAATCTGACCACATTTCTTGTTTATACTTTGTGCTCCAAGCTCCACTAAGCTAATGTAAAATGTTCCTTCACTATTTTGTGACTGCCCCACCTCATGAGATGGTATGTATTTCCTGGCTGAGTATCCTTATATACTGGGCTTGTACTGTAAACAAAATTTTTCTTCCCTTTTTGCTGAGGATGATCTGGCATTCAGGGTGATGGTATCAACAAAAGATGATGGTATCATCAAACTCTTGTTAAAAGTAATTTCTTGGGGCTGTAAGTTAAAAGCACCTTTTCCTCTTTTGGAGGACCTGAGTCCAGTTCCAAGTACCCATGTCTGGCAGCTCATAACCACCCATGACCCTAGTTCCAGAAATCTGATGCCCACTTCTGGTCTCAGAGAACACCTGCACTCACACATAAAAATACCCACACAGAGACAGGTTCACACATATATAAAGACAATTTTAAGGTAACTTTCTTTACTTCATGATACTCTGTTTATGTTAGTACTTAATGCTATTTTAAAATGTCCTTTATACCTCACCACATTCAGAAGAAACAATTCAAAAGTTTTTATTACAAACCATAGTAAGTATATAATACCTTACA
The DNA here is from genome assembly GCA_004025045.1 of Sigmodon hispidus. Lineage (NCBI taxonomy): Eukaryota > Metazoa > Chordata > Mammalia > Rodentia > Cricetidae > Sigmodon > Sigmodon hispidus. The sequence continues at coordinate 99,812 of PVIH01004101.1, forward strand.
GATAAGAAGATATATAATTCCTACATATCAGTCTGAGGAAACAAAGAGTTGCAAGATAAGACAGAAATGATACATTTGTGGAGACATACATTAGGATGTGAGCTCTCAGGATAAACAGTAAGAAAATTATTGAGCATGTAAGTTTGCATGAGACAAAGAAAAAGATGGCTTTATATTCCTTTTTCTTCTCTACTTTATCTTTCTCATTTTCCTCCCATGCACTAAATTCTGGGATGGGAGTGAAGGGTACAAAGATCAGAATCTCTTTCTCCTCCTAGGACTTCTACATAGATGCAGCATCCCTACTTTAAGATGCATGTGTTCCAAGCCCCTAGACCTCCCTAATGCTGCAGTTCTTCATGTCATAATGACACCCCCAACCATAAAATTATTTCATTGCTATTTCACAACTGTAATTTTGCTACTGTCACCAATTGTAAATATCTAATAAGCGGGATATCTGATCCTTCCTTAAACGCTCTTGTCTAATAAAATTTTATTGAAAACATAAGATTTTCTCACATGTACAAAGAAAGATCCACATGACATAAAGATCAGAAGATATGATGTGTGTCATGTAAAATGTTTAATAAAAGCAGCTGGCTGTGAGGCTAAAGAGGTGGACAGAAGTCAAAGAATACACAGACTGGCTAAGGAAAGAAACCATGATCTAGCCAGCAACGCTGTCTCACCTGAAACGTATGGTCCTAGAATGTTACAAGCCCCAACAGTGGGACAGTTCTGTCTGAACCTGGATCCCAGCTGTCAGTGACTGATGATGATTTCTTCATTGATATACTATTGATGCTTATTCAGGTCCTGAGCAGATAGATAAATAAAGCTTCACATTCCAGGGACATGGGCTAGAAATCAAACCCTCAGGCTTCTCATGAGCAAATGAGCTTAAAAATGTCATTGTCTGAAGGAGGTCAGGAATTCATGACTCTGTCAAGTTACCGAAGGATGGGAGAGAAGATTCTGAAAAGTCAGAAAGTTTGAATGGAGACAGATGGCCTTGCTAGCCACTTTTTAAAATCACATCAAGATGAAAGTAAGCATGGAGATCCTGACGTTGCTCTACTTCCTATCACACTTCTCTCTTCAGCTGCCCCTCACCCTCCTTTCACATCCTTTCTGAGGAAGAGTCCTAACACTCGGTCTCGAATCTGCTTGGTCTTGACACCATAGATGATTGGATTGACCATGGGTGGAAAGAGCAGATAAAAATTTGCAAAGAGTATGTGGACATGAGGAGCAGCCTGACGGGCTACACGATGCATGATTGAAGAGATGACTACAGGTGTGTAGAAGGCTAAGATAGCACCTATATGAGACACACATGTCCCAAAGGCCTTGTAGCGAGCCTCCTGAGAGGCAAGCTGGAGAACAGCACGAAGGATGAAGATATAAGACAAGATAACAAAGAGCAGGTCCAGCACCACGATAAACATGGCCACAGCGATGCCATAGATGTTGTTGAATCGTGTGTCCCCACATGCCAGCCTCACCACAGCCATGTGTTCACAGTAGCAGTGGGCAATCACTGTCCCTCGACAGTAGTGGAAGCGTCTGAGCAGAAAGGGGAGTGGAGTCATTAGTGTCACAGCCCGAGTCACAGCAGCCAGGCCAATCTTAATGATGAGGGGCTTGGTCAGGATCGTGGTGTAGTGCAGGGGTTTGCAGATGGCCACATAACGGTCAAAAGCCATGGCCAGCAACATTGCTGACTCCATGATAGCAAAGGAATGAAGAAAGAACATCTGGAGCAGGCAGGCATGAAAATTGATCTCTCGATCCCTGAACCAGAACAGGGCGAGCATTTTGGGCAATGTTGAAGAAGAAAGAACCAGATCTATTGCTGCCAACATAGCCAGAAAGAGGTACATGGGCTCATGGAGAGCTACATCAACATGAATGATAAAAAGGAGAGTGCAATTACCAAGCACAGCCAAGGTATAGGCTGAGCAGAAGGGGATGGAGATCCAAATATGTAGGTGCTGTAGGCCTGGAATCCCCATCAACAGGAAGGTCACTGGATGAGATGATGAGGTGATATTGTTAGCCAACATGGCTGCTAGTAATTTTCTTCCTTCTATCTGCTTCCACAGAGCATTCTTCAAAAGAGGATCCAAGGATCCACCATCAGCAGAATCAGTGTTCAAATTCAAATCCCAATCAGTTATGGAGGAGAATTATACCTTCTTCACATTTGTGAATCTTTAAACAAATAATAATACATATCAAAAAATTACTCAAATGGCCTATACCCCAAGATTCTAATAAAGTCACCTGTTATTAGAATATCTAATACTACTGCAGGTACCAAAAAGCAGCCTTCTTGTGATCAGTTAGTTCAAGGCCCTCCTGAAGTGCAGAGGGAATTCAGAAGCTTCTCTATTGAAGATAAGGATTATTGCTTTCATCTTACAAAAATTCACTTGAAGAATCCTGCCTCCTAACTCCAACTTCACTCCTAAATACAAAAAAAAAAAAAGTTTCTTTCTGAAATATCAAACTTAACTGTATGAAAAATAAGCAAGCTTATCACCTCTAGATTAATTTATCTGCAAGCTTTGGGTTGGTTGGTTTTATTTGCTGTGTTGAGGATTAAACCTAGGGTCTTGCAAAGACTAGTCACACTATCACTAAGATGCATTGAAAACGTTCTTTTTATATTTTACTTAAAATAAGATTTCACTAAATTTCCCAGAATGGCCTTGAACTTGAGATACTCCAGCCTCAGGTCCTCTAGTAATTGAGCTTTAGATCTGTTTTATCCACAAGACTCAGCTACTGCATATACATTCTTTTTTTTTTTTTTTAGATTTTTTTCTTCTTTATTTATTTTGTATTTATCAAAAAAAAATAACTACAAAGAAGATAAAAATCATAAGCATGACTTATCAAGGATGATAATGCAAATAAGATTGCTACACATATATTTACTTTGTGTTCAGCTTTCCCTCTGAATTTTTTTTTCCATCCCTGTATATCCTTATTCAAGGTCCCTTCCCCCTCCCACCACATCAGGTCATTTTTTCTTCTCCACAACTCCCCATCCCCTCCCTGGGCAGGCAGCAGACTGTCCTATGGTCCCACTGACCCAATAATGCTTGGATCAGTCTCCACTCCTGGCAAATCTAGTTTTGTCCCCCCTCCCTCAAGAATGAGTCAGGTGTTCCTATAGTTGGAGTGGGATCCCAAGGGTCAGTCCAGGGTGTTTCTGATCCCAAGTTGTTAGTGGTTGTGGTTTGCAGCTTGGGCATGCTTGGCTTTTTTTCTTGTTTGTTTGTTTAGAGACCACTAATGAGTGAGTACATCCCCTGCTTATCTTTCTAAGTTTGTGATATCTCGCTCAGGAGGATATTCTCCTGCATATACATTCTATATATTCTACTAAACAGGCAGAAATCTCTACAATCAACATCTTTCCTACAGCTTAGGAGAGCCCGAGGAGTCTTTATGTGCTCCTTCATGTAGATTTCCATCTCTAGCTCTTCCTTTTTCTTGCTAGAGTTTGTGACATTCAGAAGAAATATTCTACCCTACTATTTTAAAGACTGATCTTTGACCTTGGCACTATTTTTCCTTTCAACTGGGACCCTTATCCTACCCTTTTTTTCTCCTTGCTTATTTTCTCCTTTGAAAACACCTGAAAAGTCAGATTTTGTGGTACAGGCCTTTAATCCCAGCTCTGGGTAAACAGAGGCATGAGGATCTTTGAGTTCAAAGTCAGCCTGATCTACAGAGCAAGTTCTAGAACACCAAGTGCTACACAGAGAAATCCAGTCGAGAGAGAGAGAGAGAGAGAGAGAGAGAATATGAGAGAAAGAACCAAAGGAAAAAATGCCCATACATAATTGAGGATACAGCACAATGATAGAAGGCACTAGGTTCAACTCTCTACTACCAGAAAAACAGTTAAATATTTTATTAAAAAAAATATTTGACACATACTCCCTTCTTACCTTTTCCAGGAACAGTCTAAAATGTTCCTTTTGGGCATTTTGAGATTATCGTGTTAAAACACTTAGAATACATCTAAGGCATTGAAAGTACTCAGTAATTGTGGATACCATTTTGAGTTAAGAAAACTAATGGTTCTTACTATCGATGGTTACTTAACTGAAAATCATCAATGTTAAAATTGGGGCTGTGAGAGCTTTGCTGTAAGAAATTCAAATGAAATTTGCAGAAAAATGGATGGATCTGGAAAGTGTTTTAGTAAGTGAGGTGACCCAGGATCAGAAAGACCAAAGTTTCTCTCTCTTATGGATATCCTGGCTTTTAAAGTCTGTATGAATATAAATAGGGAACCATGAGAGTGAGTATAGGAGACCCAGAGCGGGACAAGAAGTTTGGAGAAGGGCAGAGAGCAAAGCTCTTAGGTTACAGGGAAGTAGAGAAGAGGCTATGCTACCTACTGGGGAAGAGAGGAAGAAAGGGGGTTGGGAGAAAGTGGGAAGAAACACAGCAGAAACAAATTCTGTTTGACAGAAAAGTAATGAAACCTAGTACTTTTTAAACTAATAGAAGACAAGTCTTAGGAAAAAATAAGTAATTAAATTTTAAATAAATTCTATATCTTATAAATAAAAATGGAAAATAAAAATACTGTTCTCTTTTCTAAAATGTTTGTCTTAATTAGCATCAGTGTATTGCTGTGTCTTGTTGCCTCTTATCTTTATAGGTGTAGCTCACCTCTCCTCTCTTTCCTTCCACAGTAAACCTTGTTTAAAATTCTGACTGCTAAGTTATAATTAGAGAGAAAATTCTCTAATACTATTTTTAGGGTAAGGGAGCACGGATAATGATCAGGCAGTGTACATGTCAAAAAAAAAAACAACAACAACAACAACAAAAAACCTAGAAGAGCTTTTAACCCTTAGTGTTTACACTATAAAGAAATAATAAATGTCTGTGTAAATAGGTGCTTTTGATCTGATTTGAGCATTAGCCAATGTGTACGCATGCTGAGACATCACATGGTTCCCCATGAGTACCCATGTTTTGTTTCTGGAAATGAGTTAAAAATAAATTTTAAAACGGATTTATTCTCCACTTCCTCATCTCTTATTTATTCTCAATCCCTTCCAGCTTAGCTCCCATCTCCTCCGCAGCTCCCTACACAGTCCTGCCTTGTCTCATCTTCTCATCTCTGTTCTTTTCTCTCCCTCCCCTTAATTTCCTAAAATTTCATCATCTATATTCAGGGACTCTAAGTTCCAGACTAGTATACCCGCCTTTCATTAGACAGCCACTCAGATATCCATAAGGACCGCAACCAAAATATGGGCAAAGCAAGTCTTGTCCTCTTCCTGCACAGTACTTCCTCCCCATGCACTTTTCAAATCTGTGCTCATTGCAAGCATGCTTTCCACAACTTGGTAGGAAAGTCAGGGCAAGACTTAATACAGTCTCCTCTTCCTCATCATCCATCTATCATGCAGTCACCTGAAAAACATGTCTCAGTGTCCATTTTTCTTCCGTTGGTTCTCTTGCTTAAATCACCAGGTAGAGAACAAAAGCCTCTCAACCGATCCCTATGGTATGTATGACTCTTGGACCCTCTATAATAATTCTTTCTCTCTACTATAATCAAAATTACCATTTTAAAGGGCAAATTATGTCACCCTTAGCTTCGGCTAGAACCTCCATAGGACTTAGAATAGACTCTCTATTCCAAACCAAGCTTTTAAAAACATTATCTGGTCGTTACATCAGCCACACTTCCTTCCTCCTGCTACCCTCTAGCCATGTAGCCTCTCTGTCAGATGTGGCACCTATCGATCTCTTTCTAGCCAGACGTTTCTTCCTGACTTGCCATCTTTTCCCTAAGTCACTATTCATGCTGCCTCAGCTTTCTGCCCCTACTCAATCTATCAATAGCAATATCACTGACTAATTTGTATCTCAGTTGAAGACTGCTTACAGAGCCCCACTGTTGCAAGAGCAAAACCACCAGTCACATCTGCAAATGTGCCTACACCCTTTAGCCTCACTCTTTCAGCTCTCTTAAGTACTCATCCTAGGCTCGACCACACTGGATTCTCCGCTCTCTCCTCAGAGTCACATGTATAATTTTCCAGATTTAACCTTTTGTTAGTCCTATTTCAGGCCATCTTCATAGAGAAACCATCCTGGGCTCTTCCAGAGAGACTTTTTCAGCTTTTTCAATAGTGACTTGTTAGAGCACTGGTCCTCAGTCTTTCTGATGCTGCAACCCTTAAATACAGCTCCTCATGCCATGGCAACCCCAACCACAACATTATTACATTGCTACTTCATAACTGTAATTTTGCTGCTGTTATTAATCATAATATAAATAAAAGGAATTACAGCCCACAGGTTGAGATGTGTTAGATGCTGACTCAAAAAGTGCCATAAGAGTGCAATTGTTAGTAACTTGGATTGTGTCTGTGGGTCTACACTACAATACCCAGAAGTCACCAACCTTCGCTCTTGTCAGCTTTGAGGAAAACATACCTCCAGTTCCATTCACTAGTCTCCTCCTCTTCAAAACATTTAACCCACCTTGGCTTGGCTGTTATTTCCAGTCCTTCAATGTCACTGGGACAGCTATGTCCATTTTCAACCAACAATATCGGCAAGGAGCCAAAGGAAGCCGGGGTCGATTCTTTGTCTCCCCCAAACCATGGCTGCTAGGATTGAAGCAGCACTGCTGCCTACTTCGTTCACTATGCCTTTATCTATGGGAGACCTTAGAATGATAGGTCTGGAGAAGTGCATCACCAAATCCTCAGGGACGACTCAAGCTTCACATCTAAGCCTCCTTTCCACATCTTTTGGCTCTTCCTGCGCTAGTCCAGGACTGTGTCTGTAAAAGTGCACTGTGAAGCTCCTTGTTATTAAATACTTTAAGGAACCAGATGTCCTATCTGTTCTTCCCATTGTCTTATCTCACCTGCCTTGTGTAGCAGTAAGACAGCACCTGAAATGTGGAGTAGAAGGGAAGTAATGGTGATGAGGGAGGAGAGGTTATCGGCATGGTCTGGGTTACCCAGGGTTAGCCAGGGTGCTCTGGTGGTAGACTCTAAGAAGCACCCCAAAGTGGGCATGGGCCTGGGGAGCAGACAGGGGCTGGCATGATGAGAGAATCTGAAGCCCATAGAAGATGAAGTATCAGAAGTGTCCTGGTAGCTAGAAGTTTACTGGGAAGAGAATGACAACAGGGAGGTGAGACAATGCCCGAGGCAGCTGTAGTTATGTGTTTAGATCTGAGAAGCAAAGAAGAATGAGGCCATGCTCTGTCACTCCTTGGCACTGTCTGTCTCACCAAACCCATTCAACACTTTTCTCTCAGCCTTTGGGCGGTATTTCCGCCATTATTCTGATTCAATCCTGCTTTCTCTGTTTACATGCCCTGGCCTCTTTCCTTGGTCTGTTCTGCCCCCCACCCTACCCTAGATAGAGGCTAGCTGATCCCAACACAAGGACCCCTCCCAAATCAGTCTGCATCAACTGCCTCATAACCACTATGCTCTCACCCTCAACATGTAGCTCCATTCACTTCCTGCAGATCATGAGAAGACAACGTCACGCTCCTCTCTCAGTGAGAGGAGATGGACAAATAAGAATGGATATACCCTCCGTCAGCTTCCCTTTTCCCAAAAGAAAAGGGGAACAGTAGACCCTGTCTCTGAGGAACATCCTAAAATAGGCCTCCTTCTAGGCACCGACCATGGAGGTAACTCTTTGGGGGTGACTCTAGGGCTTTCTAGTCTTTGCCTCTGGCTTCCCACCACCTCTAAGTTCTGACTGTTTTGTGCCTGTTGCATTCAGTCTTGCTTCTCCCTGGAGGCAGGCCTAATTGCAGCCAGGTAATGAATGTGCCTCTTCCCACCCTCCCTTGGTGTCTGCTGAGAACTACAATCTCTTCAGAAGACACAAAGGACTTGTTCTTGCTTGCCTTTTTGTGGTTGTTGGTTCATAACAAGAGCAAGGAGGTTATCTGTGATTTTCACATTTGTTTTGTAGGGTTTTTGTTTTAGACATGTTTGTTTTCTGCACTGAGCTATCATTTAAGGTTATGGATAGGAGACCTGGGTTTGAGTCTTGGCACTTAATCTCTTCATTCTTTAGATGGTGCCATTCTGGTGATCATAGTACCTGGTCCCAGCTTAAGGATCCAAAGAAGGATCTAATAAGATCATTATAGAATAACAAACTATGCTATTAATACTTAATAATTATTAATCTCTAATATTATCAAAGTATTAACACCCCCCAAGGACTGGTCTTAGAGTCTGCTCCTCTGCAATGATCTTAAGAAGCTGTAGTCCAAATATGCCTCTGTACCCCTCACTCTGAAAACATCTCTGTTCCTCCCTGAGGCATCACAGCCATTTCTATTGAAACTGTGTGTGGCTGACAGGCATGCTTCCTGCATGAGTGTCCTAATTTCTACTCTCAGGAGTAAGCATACACCTCTCTTGAGCCTGTTGCCTCCTGGACTTCTGCACAAGGATGACATTGCTAAGGTATGACTTAGGCCAGACTATGGAAAGGTGGCAAACCTTGAGGTTCACAAGCAAATATTACAAGCAGAGAAGGTAGGAGATACCCAGGCTGGGTTCACTAATCCCACCAGCACGCACACAGAGAGTTACAATTTTTTCACATCTTCATCAACATTTATTGTCTGAGTTTTGACACAGGCAGTCTAATGGGTGTGGGATGGAGTCTTGATGATTAGTGATATTCAGCATAACAAGTGGGTGTTAGCTGTTTATGTATCCTCTAAAAACACATGTTTATTCAAAATGTTTGTCTTTTTTGAGGCAGGTTTTGTTTTAGTTTTGTTTTTGTTGTTGTGGTGGTGGTTTTTTGAGACAGTAGCCCTGACTGTTGTGGAACTCACTCTGTAGACCAGACTGGCCTTGAATTTACAGAGATCTGTCTGCTTCTGCCTCCTGAATGCTGGGATTAAAGGCGTGTGCCGCCACTGCCTGGCATTTTTTTAAAATTTTGGCTTGTTTGCGAGGGGGGGGTGGCTATTAAGAGGTATCTGCTTTTGTTTTTGTTCTATTTGAGACAGGGTCTCACTATATATATCAAGTTGACCTCACTGTGTAGCCCAGGATGACCTTGATCATGTAGGGGTCCTCCCTTGCCTCTCAGGTGCTGGGATGAGGAGCATGAGCCACCATGCCTGTATTTCCTTCTTCTTTCGATTGCCTTTATGCTCTCTGAAAAGTATTCTTTGAACATGTTTTCAATGTAATCAGAAATTTTTCTGGATTTGTCCTAATAGTTACTTTCTGTTTGCACCTACCTAGGCTTCACATCTTTGCTTTTCATGACCCTCCAGAGGAAGGTGGATGCTGTTAAATCCTCTCAGGGTCTCCTATAGAATACTAATGCTGAGAGGGATCTGAAAAAGACAGAATTAAGTTTGAATAGAAACCCAGCACACTATACACTTACCTTTTTAGTATTTTAGCAGAGTTCACTATAAAAATAATACAGCTTAACTGATAATATTTAAATTACATAATTCCAGTGGGATTAGGATCCATTACCTAGGGTGGGACACCTTGCTCAGCCTTGATGCAAGGGAGAGAGGCTTGGTCCTGCCTCAACTGAATGTACCAGGCTTTGCTGACTCCCCATGGGTGGCCTTATCTCTTTTGGAGGAGGGGTTTTGGAGGTGGGTCTGGTGTGGAGGAGTCTGAGGGAGAGCAGGAGGAGGGACTGAAGGGGAACTGTGGTTGGTATGTGAAATGGATTTTAAAAATTCTTTTAAAATAATAAAAATAAATAGTATGTAGTTAAGAGGCTGGAGAAATGGCTCAGTGGTTAAAAACAGGAGTGTCTGTCAGTCCAAGAATATCCTTCTCTTTTTACAATCACCAAGTGGAGAACACTCAGATTGGTGTCCATGATGCATTCTTGAATCGACTTGTGCTTCCTCTCTCCAGTTCTCCTTGGTCTATACCAAGAATGCCCCTTACTCAACAGCAGTCGAACTCTACCATGGGTCAAAATGCCTTGCTCCATGGGAAACCTTCCCACCACTGATCCGAACCATATGACCCTTCTACTTCTGTTGTATGAGGTTTCTGACTTGCTGTCTCACAGAAACACACAGATGCTTGTATTTTATGCTGATCAGCCTAGAGCTCTGGCATATTGCTAGCTAGCTCTTGCTATTAAACTAACCCAATATCTTATCTTATTCAGCCATGCAGCTCAGTACCTTATCTTAGAGCAGCATAGTTGTCCTCTGAGTGTGCTGACTTCTCCGCTAGTCTCTCTACCTTCTCTGGCTTCTCTTTGTCATCTCTGCTCTATTTTTCCTGTTCCAAGAGTTTTTTTAGTCTGGTAGCCCCACCCACACTTCCTATCTGCCTTCAGTCAATCAGCGTTTTTATTAAACCAGTTAGTGGAACAATTATTTTCAGTGTTACAACATAATCGCACTACACACTCTAGCCAGAGCATCAACAGCCACTTCTGTGGCCATGCACTTCTCATAGGACATACAAAGCTTACATTCATTGTCCACTTCCATGGGTTTCTGACAGCAGTTGGCAGGGAAGGAAAGATTCAGCTTTATCTTTATCACAGCAGACTGCCTAGGAGGACCACAAAAAAAGGAAAAAAAAAAAGGCTATTATTTTTTGGGTTTTGTTTTTTTTTACTTTTATTTATTCACTGTAGATTTCACATCATGAATTCCTATTCCACTTATCTCCCATCCCCTTACATCTACCCTCTGCCCTTGCAACCTCCCCTCAAAACAAACCAAATTTAAAAGAGAAAGCAAAAACAAAATAAAGTGAGAGAAGAATCTTGTGGAAGCTGTAATGTGAGTCACACAGTTAATCCTTTAGACCACTCATCTTTACTTGCAACTATGTGTTACCATGAGTCATTGGTCTGGTTCTAGGCCTCTGGCTTCTGCTTTGTTACTGGTCATAGGCTCTCGCTGAGGCTCCTCTTAAGTATCCTGTGTCATGGATCATGCTATTTTAGATCTGCATTCCCTTCACATAGTCCAACTGCAGTCAGAAGTTTCTGGCCAAGCCTACACTCCCCTCCTGCAGATCCAGACCTGCAGTTCTTCCTACAGTAGCTTAGTCCCAAATTATCACACAGAGCCTTATAATAAATACAGACTCTCTGGCCTATGGCTCAGGCTCATTACCAGTTAGCTGTTACAACTTAATCCACTTTCATTAACCTATGTATTGCCACATGGCTCCATGGCTTTACCTGTGCTCCATTACATCTTGCTTCCTTGGGCAGAAGCTTAAAGCTTCTCTTTGACTCTGTCATTCTTCCTCTTTTATCTCTGCTTGGATTTCCCACCTGCCTCTAAACTGCCTTGCCATAGGCCAAAACAGCAAAAACATTAATAAGTGGCAATAAATCACATTCACAGCATACAGATATATTAAGACCTTTGCATTGTGTGTTCCACCTTAACAATATAGTAAAACATAACATTGCATTAAGCATTGTAAGTAATGTAGAGTTGATGTAAAGTTTACAAGAAGATGCATTTGGGTTACTCACAAATGCTGTGCCATTTCATGCAATGAACTTGAATACCTATGAATTGGGGTATGAGAGGTATCCTGTTGCTTCTGTTGTTGTCATTGTGGTTCCAGACATCATCACTTTATTCTTTGGTCAATAATAACTTTGAACTATTTACCTTCCTTCTTTTAGCCTCTCCCTGTCATCTAGAACCTAAAGTAGATCTTTCAGAGCTTAAGTCACATACACAATGTAACAGATCTTGGTCAAACTCTGCCTTATTTAGAGTTTTGTTGCTGTGAAGAGACACCATGACCATGGCAAGTCTTATAAAGAAAAACATTTAATTGGAGTTGGCTTATGGTCTAAAGGTTTAGTCCATTGTCATCATGGCAGGACATGGCAGCATGCAGGCAGACATGGTGCTAGAGGAGGAGTTGAGAGTTCTACATCTGTATAGACAGAAAACAGAAGGAGAGAGTGCCATTGGGCCTGGCTTGGGCTTCTGAAACCCCAAAGCCCGCCCCCAGTGACATACTTCCTCTAACAAGGCGATACCTCCCAATAGTGCCACACCCTATGGGCCTATAGGGGCCATTTTCATTCAAACCACCACACTCTTCAATATCTTTCATCACATTCCAAACAAAATAGAATCCTCACTGTGGCTTGCTATAGCCATTATCACATTGACCATGGCCTCTTCTCCAAATTCACTTTTACTATCTCCTCTGTCACTCTACTTATGTAACTAGCCTGAGGCTGTTTTCAAATTTATAAAATGCATCCCAAATGCCTCCATATCTGCTGTTCCTCTTGGTGTGAGAGTATACCTCATAGACCTGCATGTCTTTCTCATTTCATCAAGATCTTCAACTATACCTCATAGACCTGCATGTCTTTCTCATTTCATCAAGATCCTTGACTCAATCAACTCCTCAGAAAGGTCTGTCAGAGCTACTAAGTTGCACTTCCTAATATTTTCTACCTTATAATTCATTTTTTCCAAAGCATCTCTCATTTTTAATTTTTAAATAAAATTGTATACAATTAATATGCATAATATAGATAAATATGCATATTGTCTTAAATATATGTACTCTGTGACATGAATAAATAGAACTGGCATAACATGTGCATTAATCCCACATTAAAGGGACAGATTACTTACCTAGAACATGCAAGAACTGAATTGAATCCCAGCCCTGAGTTGAAAAACAAATGTTAATGATTGTTATCCTAAGATAAGAGCATTATACCATAACTCTCTTGAACCTATGCCTCAGCTAACTTCAGTTTTTGTGTCCTTTGATCTACCTCTCATTTCCCATCATGGCAGTCTCTGGTAATAGTTTTATATTCCACAGATGAGTGGAATTTGTCTCTCTATGTCTGTCTTCTTTCACCTAAAACAATCTGCAAGTTCATTCATACTGTGGCAAATAGATGTTCTTGTTATAGTTAAATAGTATTTAATTGTGTATATATACCACATCCTCTTCATCCACCTGACTATTGATGGACACTGAGTTCCATACCACTGGTTGTGAATAAACACTGGGAGTTTAGATATCTCTTCAAAATACTGATTTTATTTTCTTCAGGTATACATCCAGTAGTGGAGTTGGTAGATCATATGACAGTTTCATTTGTAAACAAATAAATACCACATAGTATCACAGTAATGAGGCCCTCACTGGATGGAGCCCCTGGATCTTGGATTTGTCAGCCTTAAAAACCATAATTCAAATAAAATGTTTTTATTTATTATATATCTTATGGTATTTTGTTACAACAGAATATATATTAAGGTATTCCTTCCTTCTCAAACAAGGTCTAAATTTCAAAGCTTCAATTTGGTGCCTCTTTCCAGCATCCCAGAGGCCTACTTAGTGTCCTAATCCTCAGGGAGTTTCTACTCACACTTAGGGCCCTAATGACAGGATAAATACTGAATGTCTTTTATTTCCAGTGCTCTAAGCCCTGAAGAACCTGGAGCTCCACTATCACCCTTTACCAGACCTGGTAAGTCTGTCTGGAAGCCCACCCCTGCATCAGACATACTGTAAGCTGACCACAAACCCTAGTGCCACTAGGATCATTTCTGAGACATTCCTGCTCTTTGGATAATGACCTCCTCTGTCAATCAACAGTCTCCTCTGCCAATCCACAGTCTCCTATGAAGAATGAATCACCCCTCAATGTCACAGGGAAACAAGTGAACAGAGTTTGAGTGAGACTGAATCCACACAACTGAGGAGTTGCTGAACCAGGATTTGAATTGAACTGCTCTTGGTCTTCCATCAAAGAGTGATGAAATTGCTGTTGAGTGGCTTTTATATGCTCAAGAGGGATGAAGAATTTGTTCCTTTCCTCATAACACAGCTCTGTTCCTAGTACCTGGGCATCTGTTCTTACATGTTTTAGGTAAGGCCTGTCTTATAGAAAATGTTAACATAATTCAACCAAGGCAAATGGATGAGAGACTATTTGTTGTTCTGAGAAAGTTATTTGAAAGTGGCTAGGGTATGTTTGGTTGACTGCAAGATACAGATGAGTCAGAGTGTAAAGATAGCTAGTAAATATAGAGAAATGTAAAAGTGTCCAGTGCCACCTTCATGATGAATGGGCTCAGCAAACATGCTGCTCAGCCCTCAGCCCAGAGGTTATTCAATCAGACAAAAGTCACGAAAAATGATGAGCCAATTTCAGCCTTGAGTCACTTCCCTACAATCTTACCATCATTGATGTTTTTTTTTTAATAAGTTCTAACTCAAATATTTGTGGCAAGTCGGAAATGAGAAGACCAGAATCTATACTGAAACCCTGACATCTTTCCTGGAACCTAAGCATGGTATACTTGATGTCTGTGCTTCCAACTTTTCTTCCTCACCTATGCAAATGCAGCCAAAGGAGGAGATGGGTATGGACATTGTGGTACGTAGCCTCAGGATGAATGACAGGACAAAGATCTTTGAATGGAAATACAAGAGCTGAGTAAATCTGATGTGATGATTAACTGGCTAAGAGAACAGAGGGTACTTAGCCCTCTAATCTCCCTTTGTCAGAGAAATTTTATCTTGGGGATGGACAACCAAGGAAAGTATCATGTAAATATGTGAGTCTCAATCTTCTGAATGCAGCCTTGCTTTCACATCAATATATATGGGCACACAAAATCACCAGCTTAGGCAGCATGCTCATGCCACTTCACAAGGTCCCCTGCACTTTGATTATCTCTCCCCCAACATTTCCAACCACCACATTAGCTGAAATTCCCTATGGAGATTATTGGTCCCAGCACTGATGATGGAAGTATCACAGAAGATTACATAGGAAATATTCAATAGGGTTAATGAGCTAGAAAGGGATAGAATGACTTATTCCAGAGTATGAGTTATAGCTGGCACTGGATGGAAAGAGACATCCTGGCATAGTAGTTCGCATTAATATGACTCTCCTTTCTGCCTTTTCCAAGGCAGTTCCATAGGTCCCTGAGTGCAGATGTCTGATGCTAGCAATTGCACAGAATGCTGTATCTTTAGGTTGGGGACATAACTGGGGTATCTCCAGATGAGCTATCTGGTTCCACTTTCTATTTCAGTTAGCAGTTAGGACACTCAAGCCCTATTATGTTATGAGCACTTCTTCTGTGTAGATTCTGGTTTTGATTCTCTTGTTTCCTTTTCACCAGCATCCCTCTCTTACTGTCCTCTTCCCATATTTTATATTCACTCTCTCTTAAAGTCTCAGATATTGCTGATTAGTGCATAAAAAAAACATGAGAAGGTGTATGTTTGTAGGTGGAGAGAGATGAGAAAGGTGAGTGGCAAAAAGTATGGAGTAGGTATATGTCAAAGCTCAGCATTGTCTTTGGACAAAATTTAACTCTGCTTGCTAATGGGTATTGTATATTGTTGGTAGTTAAAATTCACATCTCATCCTTCCATATACCTTCACTTTTCTTTAGAGAATATATCTGCAAACAAATATCTCTATTACCTCATCAAATCATTTATTATGACTAAATCAGCTTGACAGCTACCACTACCAGTTCTGGATGATTTCACCTGATTCTATCAGCAGCAGTATAAGAAACTCGAAGCAGTACCAGGATCTTACTAAACATGAGATGGGAAATTGTCTATTCATAGCAAGCTATAAGAGACTCAGCCTTTCATTTGTATTTTGACATTCCTAGTCAAAACTTAAGTTTCAGTCCTTATGCATGAGTTGTGATGGGCTAAAGGGCCTGAAACCCCCATACCAAATGCTTTTATCCTCCATTTACTTCCCTTCAATAGTAATCTTCACATCTTGAAAAGGAATCATGTTTGAGGCTCTCATCCAATCCAACTGACTCTCCATTATTAATATGCCATGTATTGTCACACAGCCAATGAATGTGAAGAAAATAATACTAGAAAATTGCAAAGGTTCCTTGGTAGAGATAACTATGTCAACATCTCCAGTTCTTACTTTTACCATGGAAATGGCTCTGTGGCCATGCTCCCTACCCCATCTGGCTGACCAGACATTATTAAATCACACAGAAGTGAGAAGGGGTCCTTTGAACCTTGCTGATACTAACCTATCTTCTGCTTTGTTATTTCCCAGGGTCCTACAATCTTCTTACACCAGATGCTTTTTTGTGGAGTCTAACTATAATGTGTCTGCTTCCATTCATCTACAGCATAAACATGATCCCAGCTGTTCCATCTATTATGACTTTATAAACATTACAGCAAAGCATTGAGATCTTCTATAATTCTCTTTCTTGGTCTGACCATGCAATACATAAACCATAGTCATCAGAACCCAAGCTCCTTCCTTCTTATGGGAATTCCTGGCCTGGAATCATCCCACTTTTGGATTGCATTTCCTTTCTGTTCCATGTATGCCCTGGCAGTGCTTGGCAACATGGCAGTTCTGCTGGTGGTGCACTCTGAGCCTTCATTGCACCAGCCCATGTACCTGTTCCTATGCATGCTGTCCACCATTGACCTGGTGCTCTGCTCCTCCACTGTGCCCAAGCTCCTTGCGCTCTTTTGGGCAAATGCTGCTGAGATTGCTTTTGGGGCCTGTGCTGCCCAAATGTTCTTTATCCATGGCTTCTCAGCTGTAGAATCCGGTATCCTGCTATCAATGGCCTTTGACCGATACTTGGCCATCTGTCGGCCATTGCACTATGGGTCATTGCTGTCCCCAGAGTCAGTGACTAAGTTAGGGGCTGCTGCTCTGCTCCGTGGCTTGGGGCTCATGACCCCACTTACTTGTCTACTGGCAAGGCTGAGGTACTGTGGCCGAGTGGTGGCACATTCCTATTGTGAGCACATGGCTGTGGTGAAGTTGGCTTGTGGAGGCACACAACCAAACAACATATATGGTATCACAGCAGCCACACTAGTAGTAGGAACTGACTCCATTTGTATTGCCATATCCTATGCACTCATCCTCCGGGCTGTTTTGGGTCTGTCCTCCAAAGAGGCCAGGGCTAAGACCTTTGGCACTTGTGGCTCCCACCTGGGTGTCATCCTTCTCTTCTACACACCAGGGCTCTTCTCATTCTATACACAGCGCTTTGGCCAGCATGTACCCAGGCATGTCCACATCCTCCTGGCTGACCTCTACCTGGTTGTACCACCCATGCTCAACCCCATCATCTATGGGATGAAAACCAAGCAGATTAGAGACGGAGCCTTCCGACTCCTGAAAAGGGGTCCTACTAAATCATAATGCTTCAACCTCATCCCCAAATCCTATGCTATTTTTCTCCAGCCCTTGAGAAATGTTTACATGGCTTCCAACATTCTGGAAGGCAGAAACCCATGTTCAATAGCACCCTTACTTTAGTATGAAGATCACACATGTTGGAGGAGAAGTCATTTGATGCTTGCTACTTGTGATGGAGATAGGGTCTCAACACTCAGGAACATTTACCTAAATGGAGATACAGCTTCCAGATTGATAGTGGCTTCCTTGGAAATGTCACTGTCTAACATCTCTCCTCTCTTCCAAAGGATGTTGAGTAAATGAGAGAAATGTGGTTGCTGAATAGATAAGAACAATAGTTCCCATCCAGAGGTTACTATGTGCACCAGCTGATTCCTTTTTATTACTGACAAATATCACATTTTGCAAATGCATCACAGCTTGACTATCTGATCTTGACACCTGGATATTTTCTACTTTGGGCTATTAGAAAATAAAGCTGCTGTATTTCTTAACCTATAAGTACAATTGCTAAGACCTAAGGGAGGTGTGTGTTTAACAGAACCTACCTACTGACTTTGTACAGCATAATTGTACCATGTTACAGACTCATCAGTGATGACAAACAGTTTCCACTTGTTCCCTTCCTGCCCATCTTTGATAGTATCACTCTGGTTTGGTTTGGTTTTGTTTATTCATTTTAATCTCTCTAGGGAGAATAATCTAGAAAAATTCATTGCAAAGTTGCTTTGCATTTTTCTTGTAACTAATTATGTGAAGCAACCTCTCACATTTTTACAATTCATAAATACTCCTTTTATAAAATTTTGTCTTCTGCCCATATTTATTTTCTTGCTTAGTTTTATCTGTATTATCTCTTTGCTCTGAGTCCAAGTTATCTGTCAAATATACATACTAAAAATATTGGTCTAATTTTGTGATTTGCTTTGTTTTTGTAATGATATCTTTTACTTAAAATGCAAATTATAGTAAACTCCCAATTATTTTGTTCGTAGTTTATTTCATTTCCTATACTTATTTTTTAATTGTAGATGTATTGTCCAACACAAATATCAACTATTATAGCATAAGGTAAAACCCGAATTTCATTTTTTCGATACGGATATCCATCTGATCCAGCAATTTTTATTGAAAATTCTTCCTCTGTCAGATTGAGTTGCACTGAACTTTGTCAAATTGGTCATAGCACAGGCATAGAGGTTGGAGAATATATTGCAGAATCAGTTTTTTCCTTTGACATGTGGCTTCTACAGATCAAACTCAGAGGTCATCAGGTTTGATGAACAGCCAAGCCCTCTTGTCTACTCTACTTTTTACATTTTTTAAGTTCTTTTTTTAAAAAAATATTTATTTATTATGTATGGAGTATACAGAATAGGATACCAGATGTCATCATAGATGGTTGTGAACCACCATGTGGTTGCTGGGAACTCAACTCAGGACCTCTGGAAGAACAGTCAGTGCTCTTAACCTCTGAGCCATTACTCCAGCCCCTACTTTTTACACTCTTTATCTACAAAGTACTCAATGTTAACAAAAATGTTTCAAAAATAGCTCCTGTATGACTTTACTTATTTCTCCTCTTAATAGTCTACTCAAATATGTAGTCTCAAAATCTTGGGTTTAGTGTACATTATTTGTACAAAACAACAAGCTGTTGAACGTCATATGTCAATATGGGTATAAAATTGTTCATAGACTCCTCTGGTCCTTACATCTTTGTGTGATTTGTCAAGTCTTTTATTTCTGACATGGAGTGTGTACCTCATTCTTTTCTGTCATGTTTGGTGGGGGGAGGAATTATATTCATAGTTACTTTTCAAATCAAATAGCGATTTCCTGATTTTTCTTTCTATTTTTTTGTCTTTTACTGAAAACTTCTATTTTTGTTTCTTTTCATCTTTTTGCTTTAATTCATTCTTCTTTCCACATTCTTAAGGTAAAAAAATGGGTCAGCAGTCTAAATTCAAGGAGGGGGAAAACAAGATCTTGAAGAAAACAATAAGGTACCCAGTTGGGATGTAATTTCATAATTCCTAGGCAATGAGAAACTGTTCCCTTTTGTCATAAAAATATGGTGCTTCTTACAATACTGAAAAGTTCAGACACAGAAGAAAATTCAACAGTTTTCGGCTTGTGCATCAAGTGTCTCATCCCCAGTGTTGGAAGGCACTGCATTCTCACAGTCAGAACATCTGGCACAGGTAGCCTATTGAACCAGTACATTCCATTGTCTTCAGATCTCGCACATTCCTAACATGTAGATTCTAGACCTCATTCTCAGAAGTCTGTCCTCCAACTATAGGAAATCAAGGTCTACTTCAAAGCTTCCACTGAAGACTTCTAGCTTTTGTGTTGTTTTAAGAGCATTGTAAGCCCATTATTTCAGAGTGCCATTCAAAATCAGCTAGCTACACCATAACCCCTAAAACTGCAATGTCCTCAGAACATCCAAGCATTCTCCCCTTCCCTTCCCTTCTCCTTTACTTCACCATAACAAAAACTAGAGCATCTTTAGTACCGGGGCATCACTGTGATGGATGTTATCACTACTCTGCTCAGAAGCAGCAATGAAGTCTTTACTCTCAAACTACATCAAATGACCAGATTGCACCCTGAGGGTCTCCTCTCAAAAGCTGTTCATCACATCTCCTGTCTTTGTTTCTAGAAAAGGCAACCTGAGGTAAAAACCATATTGCAAACATTATATTGGATAGTAAGATATTTTCCCAGGAGTGAAGAAGACTCAGCTGCCAGCCCATGGCTCAGCATGCCAGATGTTCTGCTGTGGACTCCAAGGAACTCCTGCATTGTGACACCAACTCCATGGAAAGAGATAAAAAATTAGTTATCTTCATCATCTCTCAGTTAGCATCATCATGAGCTCATCTCTCGTGTACTTCAAGCTCACAAATGCCAGCAGTAGTGGTGGATAGAGCTTAGAAAACACGCTGTGGGGCTGGAGAGATGGCTCAGCGGTTAAGAGCACCGTCTGCTCTTCCAGAGGACCCGGGTTCGATTCCCAGCACCCACATGGCAGCTAACAGCTGTCTGTGGTTCCAGTTCCAGGCAAACACCAAGGCAAATAAATAAGTAAATAAATAAATAAAGTTTAAAAAAAAAAAAGAAAAAAAAAAAGAAAACACGCTGTGTGTGCTGCAGAGGTCACAGCCAGAGAAGCACCTCCTCCCATGGAGGAGCCCAGAACATGGTAAGTGAATCCCAGATGTTGGATAGTGAGTTATTTATACTGTTGGAGTTTGATTTTGTTTTTGCCTGATTGTGATTGTGCCATGGTTCTTCCCTCTTGAAGTAAGAAACTACTTAATTTCTTTTTTTATTTTACAGGATCCAACAGTTGAGAGACTGAAATTTTAAGAAGATTTTAGATTTTAAAGGAGACTTTGGCCAGGTGGTGGTAGTACATGTTTTAATACCAGCATTCAAGAAGCAGAGGCAGGCAGATCTCTGAGTTCAAGTCCAGCCTAGTCTACAAGGTAAGTTCCAAGACAATCACACAGAGAAATTCTGTCTTGAAAAGCCAAGAGAGGGAGAGAGAGAGAGAGAGAGAGAGAGAGAGAGAGAGACTTTGAATTTGTTAAGTAGATTGAATGTTAAAGTGTTTGAATATGTAAAGATTATGGAACTTTTTATGTTCACAAAATATTGTGTATTCCTGTCAGAATGGCTAAGATTAAAAACACAGATGACAGCCTATGCTGGAGAGGATGTGGAGCAAGGGGCATACTCCTCCATTTTTGGTGGGAGTGTTAGCTTGTTCAGCCACATTGGAATGCAGTATGGTGGTTTCTCAGAAAATTGAGAATCAATCTCCCCAAGGACCCAGCAAAACCACTTCTGAGTATACACCCTAAAGATGCACACTCGCACCCCAAAAGCATTAACTCAAGTATGTTGATAGCATCATTAGTTGCATTAGCAAGAACCTGGAAACAACCTAGATGTCCCTCAACTGAAGAATGGATTAACAAACTGTGGTACATCTACACAATGGTGCACTACTCAGCAGTAAGAAAAAATGATATCCTAAAATTCGCAGGCAAATGGATGGAATTGGAGAATATCCTCCTGAGCAAGGTATCACAAACCCAGAAAGATAAGCAGGGAATGTACTCACTCATTAGTGGACTTTAAAAAAAATAAAATAAAGAACACCTAAGCTGCAAGCCACAACCACTGAACAGCTTGGGATCTGAAAATTACATTTAATATAGTCTTCTGCTGTTCATTTGATCTCAACACTAATTATTCCACACATGGCATTGTTACGTATTTCTTTTTTTCTTGTCACTTTGTTTTATATTTTCTTTTAGAAAATAAAGTCCTTTTATTCCATGAAAAAAAAATGTTATGTATTGTGATGTTTATATTTATGTGTGATCTTGGGGATGAACAAGAAAGAAAAGGTTGTGGCTTAACAGATCACATTGTTTGTGTGTCAAGTTGACAATGGGTCAGTTGTCACCACATATTAGGGACCCAGATCTTAGTAGGCCCCAGACCTTAGCACAACTGACTCCATGATGGAAGGACCATTCAGGCCATAAAACTCAGCAGGTAGACAGCACCACCTGCCAAAATAAAAACAAAGACTTAAGGTTTTTAGTCATCGAAGTTCATAGTGCTGGGAAAATCTCTAAATGTATTAACTTTGCTTTTTTTTTAACTTCTGTAGTTTCAATTATGGGTAAACATTCTTGTTAATTGAAGCATGTCCACCCAGAATATGGTTTTGTGCAAAAAAAAAAAAAAAAAAAAAAAAAAAACTCACCCTGAGAGAAGCCTGGGGCTACACTGGGATCTTGAACACCCAGTGTAGTCCCGTCTAGCTAGTAAAGACTTGCTATTGACTTCAACCCATTTCTAAGTATTCTCTGGTGGATAACCTGCAACTGGTTTTATGTCAACTTTACATAAGGTAGAGTCACCTCAGAGGAGAGAGCTTCAGTTGAGGAAATGCCTCCATAACTGTAGGTAAGAAGTTGGGCATTTCTTAATTAATGGTTGATGGGGAAGGCCCAGCCCATTGTTGGTAGGGCCACCCTTGAGATGGTTCTGTGTTCTATAAGAAAGCAAGCTGAGCAAGCCAGTAAGCAGCACCCCTCCATGGCCTCTACATCAACTCCTGCCTCCAGCTACCTGCCCTGCTTGAGTTCTTATCCTGACTTCAATGATGAAGTGATGTAGAAATGTAAGCCAAATAAACACTTTTCTTTAGGTTGTGGTGTTTTATCACAGCAATAGTAACCCTAACTAAGACATTATGTTGTTATTTTTAATGTCTAAGCTGATTGATTCAGGTGTTCAACAAAGGATGCAAAGGCATGAGGTACAGAGACATGATAGATGAGGAATGTACAAGAACCTGGCAGCAGGCCCTGCAGCCAGAAGCAGACATGCATTCAGCAACAAGAGATGCTTTACTTTTAGCTCTAAGAGGAGGAGGAGGAGCCCAGCTAGCCATGAAGGCATAAATGAGGATCCAGATTAGCATCATCTGAATCTGGCACAATGAAGAAGCAGCCAATGAATCTTATAATGCGGCGCGCTGACATTTTTTTTGGGTCATATCTATTTGGTGTTCTGTAAGCTTCTTGTATCTTTATAGGCATTTCCTTCTTCAGGTTAGCGAAGTTTTCTTCTATGATTTTATTGAAAACATTATCTGTGCCTTTGAGCTGGTATTCTTCTCCTTCTTCTATTCCTATTATTCTCAAATTAGGTCTTCTCATGGTGTCCCAGATTTCCTGAACATTTTGAGTTATTGCTTTTTTAGTTTTACTATTTTCTTTGACTGATATATCTATTTGAGCTACTGAGTCTTCCACTTCAGAGATTCTATCTTCCATCTCTTGAACTCTGTTTGTTATGCTTGAATA
>PVIH01004101.1:123049-140549 GCA_004025045.1 Sigmodon hispidus
CATCTCTTCCAATTTTTTGTTTGTATTTTCTTCTATTTCTTTAAGGCTATTTTTCATATCTTCTTTGAGAGCTTCGATGATCATCAAAAAGGAATTTTTGGTGTTGCTTCCTTCTGTTTCCTCTTCATTGCTCAGTTCAGGTCTTGTATTTGTAAGATCGCCACTCTCTTCTGGAGTTACCTTGTTGTTCTTTGTATTATTATGTAATTTTTTGCACTGATGTTTGCTTCAGTGGTTCATGATTAGGTGGCTTCTGGTCAGTTGTGGCACTCGGGCTTGTGCGCCTCCTGTCACCTCTCTGGTCTGGGTCTGAGTCTGTCCTTCAGGGACCCCTGTAGTTATCTGTTCGCTCAGTTGGAGGTCGAGGTGGGTAGCCATGCAAATTCCCTCAGCAGGAGCTGTGGGTATGGTGACAGGCAGACTTTATCTGTGCCTGCTATAGAGTGCGCTGGGACTTACTCTGCAGACAGCACCCGGTCCCGGAAGCGGAACTGATGGGCGCAGCCAATGAATCTTAAAGTGAAAGACATGGTAAGGTGAGTGGATAAAATGAGAGATTATCTGCTGTCTTGGAGGAAATTGAAGAACGTTTTATACAAGGAAGAGATTTGCTGTTAGATGCTGATGTCAGACAATGAATAAAAACTTTTTAATGTTTTTTAAAATTAATATAATTAAATTATTTCCCCCTTTTCTACCTCCAAACCATTATCAGCTCAGTGGAGTTAGTGGAGCCAAAAGCCTGCCATAAACACAAGAGAGAATATCAAGGGAAGAATTGGTGCTGATGAGTATGCAGCATCTCTGTTCTACCCATCCTTATCAAATACAGTCCTGTGACTGATGACAAAAATTGCACTCTCATAGTAGGAAAATCAAAGCCAAAAAGTTAACAAGGCCTCAGCCTCTGAGTTGTCATGTGCATCAAATTATTTTTTAAGGGCTGAGAAATGTGTTCAAGATAACCATGTAGCATGCTTCTGTATGGAAACAGGGGAGTGACTGGATATTATTTATTTCCTAATACATTTAGCTTGGAGATCCATTAGAATCCTTGCAGTTGCATAATCTAATTGGAAAGGTACAGAAATTTCTCTCTCAAGCCAACACATAATAAACCGGGCTCTTGGGAAATATAATCTAGAGTGTGTGGGCTTGTTACAATCTGGATGGATGAAGATTACTTAAGCAGTTTCCCCACTGAAATAGCTTTACAAGCCTACCCATCTTCCTAAGATAAAAGTACATTAGTCAGGTTGTCAAGGTTTGCATCTTCTCCAAAGGTACAAGAAAAATATATATAAAAAAAAAAAGATAGATTCATAAAGAGGTATGGCCCCAAATGACAAAATAAGAACCTGAAAAATAGAAGGTGTCAATCTATTAAAAAAAAAAAAAAAAACCTTTTATTGTAATATGAATGAAGCCAAAGGGCTATCAAGCATAATGACTTCTTAGAAACTGAGTTATAAAGATGAAAACTGAGCCTTGAGGCCAAGCATGGTGACATACATCTGTAACTCCAGCATTCAAGATATTGAGGCAGAAAGCTCATTAATTTGGGGCAAGCCTGAGCTACATAATGAGACCCTATAACAATAAATAAGGGGGGAGGAGAAAACTGAGGAGAGGAAGGGGAAAAGAGGGAGGGAAAGGAGGAAGGCAAGAGAAAAAGGAGGAGGAAGGGAAGAAGTGGAGGGAGGGAAGAGAGGGAAGAGGAGGAAGAGGAGGAAGAGGAGGAAGAGGAGGAAGAGGATGGATGGACAAAGAAAATTAAGCTTTACATCTTTACAAGTAACCCCTGACCAGAATGGCAGTTTTGGAGATACTGAAATTTAGTCTAACCTAGGCACAATGCTTTCTTAAAGGAAAAATCTTAGCATATACCATTACATGTGGATTTGTCCCTCATGCGGGCTTAGAGCATGGCTCTAGCTCTGTACCTATTAATTTCAAATACCTCATCACAAATCTAAAGTCATGAGGAAACATTTTTCCATTCAACAGCATCCTAAGTCTTCATACACCAACAAATGTAGAATAAGTTGAGAAAGATAAGATGTTGCTCAATGGAAAATCTATATCTGAAGGACAACAGAAAATTATAATCAATGCCTTATAAATACCTACAGAAGATGTGAAGAAATATAGAAGAAGAGATATAAGTAGTGCCCTGCATGAAAAATGGTCTATAAACTTTTAAAAATAGGAGCCTAGAGGCCAAAGGAGATAGTTCAGTTAAAAAAAAAGTGCTTAGAGAAATGACAACCAATGTTGTGTACACACACACACACACACACACACACACACACACACACACACACGAGCTTTTTAGGAAGACTATAAACAACAATGAGAAAGCCACTCCTTCCCCAACAAGAAAATATTAACACAAGCCCCAGTGCCAGGCAAAATTTAAATGTCATTTTTGTAAATACTTCTAAAGTATAAGTCAGCATTCTACTTAAGTTTACATGTGCTGTAAAATTGTGTTTATGGTTCAGATAATAGAGTATTAGAAGACTCTCAAAGATAGAAGGCATCTCTTGGGGTTCCTAGAGCTTTGGGAAAGAATAATTAAATTAGACATGATCTGGGTGTGCAAACAGCTAGGCAAGGTCTTTGCCTCAGGTATTGGGGCCCAAGGGATATGTGACATTAAGTTATGTCAATATTACATTTTCCTGTATTTCTTAACATCCTACAAATAGAGCTCATGTCATCTTCACATCTTTGTGGGATAAGAGACATACAGCTTGAATCAATGCTACCTTAAATTGTGTACAATGTGAATTAGTATGACAAATGTTCCATCAGGTCAATAGAAATTATATAATCAGTTGCATTTCCTATGAATTCAGGTTTTTGCTTTTTTTATTTAATGCATAAAAGGCTTGCAGTAGTCTAAACAATGTTAAGCAATAGGGTTGGATAAGTCAAGAAACTGTCTCCATGGTGTTTAGAGTAAAAAGAAAGAAAAGTTACTAATCAAATAAGCAAATCCACAACAAAGGGTTCTCTAGTGCTGAACTGTGCACTTTATACAGTTAAATCTCCACATATCTGCAAGGTAGGTGTTTCCATCTAAGAAAATGGAGCCTCAGAAGGCTCTATAGTTAACTGAAGGTCACACAGCAGTGTGAGACAGAAAAAGATTTTCGTGTTTTCTACATACCCATGCAGAAACATTACATGCATACACATAGACATTTTTATTGACAAAGAAATCTAAAGGCCACTGTATAGTATATCCTAACAATCTTTATCAGGGTAATCTAATAGCAAAGCATTGTAGAGACCATCTCAGGACTACTTAATGTACATGGCTTGCTATTCTGTAGTTAGCTGGCTTGTAAAGCTAAGAGTTGAGAGACAGACTGAGATGTTTGCATAGTAAAAATTAAGCTTCATTGATATGGGATCCTAGATCTCTACCAGCTCGTAGTGTCCTAAGATCTATGAAACAGCCATGGTGCACTGACGACAGAGAATGAACACTGAGAGATATCACCCAAGGGCTGCAGAGATGACTCAGGAGTTTAGAGCAAGTGTTACTCTTGCAGAGGACCTGAGTCTGATTCTCAGCACCCACGTGGTGGCTGATAACCACCCAAAACTCCAGTTGCAGGAGTCTAGTACTTTCTTCTGACCTCTGTGGGCACCAGGCACACACATGATGCACATGCAAATATGCAGGAATAATTTGCACATTATTCCAGTGCCTGAGAGGGGCTGGAGGGAAGAAAAGGAGGAGAGAAAGTGACATAGTTTTATTTCAATTAAAAACATATTTTTAAAAACATTCATACATATAAAGTTAATAAATCCTTTAAAAACTAAAAAGAAAAGATAAAGACATTGCCAAGCTCAGGGATGCTGTCACATCAGCACGACAAAGCTCAAGATCCCTATAATCCTAGTCTGAGTGTCTGACAGTCAAACTGTCTTCCTTTAATTGTATGAATAGGAATGTTCTGACCTCTGGGCTCTAGAACAACTGTTCTGTTGTCTGTTTGTTTGAACTGCCTGTACATGACTATGATCCTGAACACCAGATGTTGTTGGCTGGACAGTACTAGATACAGTATGTCAAAATGGAAACTCACAGGCCAGGCCTCCATCTACTCTATTTCTTGCAGTATTCTTGTCTTCCAAGACCCCACAGAAAAATCCATTTATTCTGAGCACACAATGGCCTTCACAGCCCAAACTTCTTTTTCTTCTATATTTTTATTTAAAAAGTTTTTCCCCATATCTACCATTGCTTCCCCTTCCTTCCCTCCTCCCAGTCCTTCCCAGTCCTCCCTCAGCCTCCCTCATGCCATCCCCTCATCCATTCCCCCAAGGAGAGCAAGGAGTCCCAAGGTGAGTCAGTTCAGTCTGGCATATCCGGGTGAGGTAGGTCCGAGTCCCTCACCCCAGTATCAAGGCTGAGTTAGGTGTTCTTCCTTCTGTAGGAAATTTCTAGCCACACTTCTTTTTTTTTCTTTTATTTTCCTTTTTCTTTTTCTTTTTAACCCAAACTTCTAAACTTGTAATTTTTCACCCTTGTTTCTTGATCTCTAAGGACAATGTCTGTGGCCTTCAGACATGGGTTCACAAAAGCCTCCTTATACTTACTGACATGCACAGACTTCTGCGTTACACAGAATTCACACTACAATGACCTGAGAAAATGGAATATGGCGGCTCAAACAAACTTTCCAACCACACATCTTTATTCAAAATTTACAGTCCTCTATGCTGTCTTCCTGTCTCCAAGTTCCTCATTCTCTCTCTTCTCAGGTCTTAAAAATGGCAAATGACCATAACCATCGGACTCTCAATTGTCTAGATAGCTATAAAGAAAAAGTCGTGCCTAACAGGCCTGTCATGGTTTTTTCCACCAAAAATATTCATGTTTATTCAAGAAATACTTGAATGATCTATATCAAGGGAAATGGCAGAAACAAAATGAGAATTCTTCATCTCCTAAAGTTGTAATGGAAGAAGGTCCACAGTGTCCTTGGCTCCAGCCCTAGCTGCTGTATTAGAGGAAGCCGCCTTCTTGTGGTATCCTGAAGGTCCATGGCATCATCCTTCCATCATTGTGTTCCAGTTTATATGTTAGCTGCTTGCTCTTGTATGTCTTAGATCTCCCAGTTCTCTGTCCTCCTGGAGACCAGGTAAGAGTCATCCCTTACCCTTGTATCTCCCCTACTCATGGATCCATTATATTCACTGGGTCCCTATACAGAAGTCACCATTCTTGGTGTTAAAGATACTTCAATGAAGTTCTGAATCCTTTGCCACTTGAAGATTATACACTATAGGTCAACTGACTGACAAATACCAAACTTTCTTATTAGAAACAAAAGGTACTCGGGAGGAGAGAGAGAGAGAGGAGGGGGGGAATAAAATGGCAAAGGGAAAGAAAGAGAAAGAAAGAAAGATGAAACCTCATTTCTCAAGATCAAACCTATACCTGACAATGTTACCAAGGCCAAGAACCTATGTCTGGACAGGTCGTGGTCTCTAAGGGAGAATCCTCTACCATTATTCTGATAAGTAGACATAGTATTAAAACAATTCCTGATGACTTATCATTACACCCATAGATTAGTGGATCTCTCAAGCTTCATCAGACGATCTTTCTGAAGAGCATAGCAATGAATAGGGACACACACCACTAGTCAAGGTGCAGAGAACATGAGATTCTGAGTGCTCAGCCCTAAATGGGATTTCTATATCATGTCCTTTCAGCCCAAAGCTCAGGGATCACTGCAGAAACGATGATGGAAAGATTGGAAGAGCCAGAGGCAGCGGGTAAATATAAGGAAACAATGCTTTTCAGACACAGCTGGGGAGTTGCATGTAGACTGACAGCAGTTGAGACAGCATGCACAAGACATCTGCAGGCTTTGGCTAGATAAAATTCCACCTTAGAGAAGGGAGGTGGGCACAAAGTTCCACTCCTAGCTAAGGAGGTATTGGTAGAAAGAGAGTCTATTTTATTTAAGGCAGTGACTGCTGGTAGGCCACATACATCCTAGTGAATGGCTCCAAACCCACAAGTATATAAGCCACACAAGTTGGACTTGATTTAAAAGAAAAATAAGGACACAATGTTGAGCAGTTAAGGAAGGAGGTGGGTCTGAGAGGAGCATGGGAAGGAATGAATATGATCAGAATACATTGCGTGAAATTCTCAGGGAAATTTTTAAGATATAATTACCTTTCCATAAGCTGTAATCAAGTGCAATGCTGTCATCTGTGTCTCCCCATCACCTATCTCCCTTTGTGTTTCTTGATACAGGAGTCAGTTAATGCAAAGTTGCGGGGGGTGGGAGGTAAACAAACACAGTTTCTGCCAGTTCTTTCTTAGGTTTATGCACCAAATGCAAGGGGAAATCTAAGAAGGAGGGATGCCTGTATAGACAGTGTACCAAATCATTCTAACTATCAGCTTGACACAACTGAGAACCATCTGAGAAGGGTCTCCACTGAATGATTTCTAGATCAGATTGGTCTGTGGGACCAATGTATGTAGAAGATTATCTTGATCATTAAAGGATCCAACCCATTCTGGGTGGCACCATTCCCTTGGCAAGGAATCCTGGACTGTACAGGAATGAAAGGGAAGGCAGAGTACAAGCCGGGTAGAATCCACATGTTTATTCTCTTTCTGCTCTAGACTACAGATATGATGCTTCAAGTTCCTGTGTTGACTTCCTTTCAGTAACAGAGGATCTACAAACCAAATAAGGCTTTTCTTCCCATGTTGCTTTTCCTCTGGGTATTTCATAGTGATAGAAATGAAACTTTAACAAATTGACATAACATTCTATAAGAGAGATTAGCAGCCTGGGTGAGATGGTGCAGCATTACGAGTCTAGGGTAGTTCAGCTCTGATTTAGTAGAACATGGAAAGAATTGTCAGTGTGGATATGCTCGGTGTCTGAAGTCTATAATTATAGGAACCAGGTGGTCCCCACAAAGGGTTCAACAGTTAAGAAAGTATATTCAAAGGCCTCAAAAGTTGACCTATTCACTAAACCTCACCCACCCTAAGATTCAAAGTTGCCCACTTAGGTCAAGTACCACTGAGTCCTTCTATCCTAGGACGCATCAACTCTCTTCTGCTGGAAGCGCTTCAAGAAGCCCTGACGGATCTGCTTCGACTTGATACAATAGACAACAGGGTTCATGAAGGGTGGCACCAGGAAGTGCAGGTTGGCCATAAGTACTGCCAGAGCTGGGTAGCTGTGTTTCTCCACTCGGTGCAGCACAGACAGGCCCAACTTTGGCAAATAAAAGATGAGAACAATGCAGAGGTGTGAGACACACGTGTTGAGCGCCTTGAGCCTTTCCCCAGGCGATGCAATGCTCAGCACAGTCCGTAAAATCAGAACATAGGACAGCATGATGAGGAAGGAGTCGAGGCCTAATGAGAGCAGGATGGAGACCAGGCCAACCAAGCTGTTGATCTGGGTGTCTGAGCAAGCCAGTCCCACGAGGTCACAGTGCAGGCAGTAGCAGTGGGAGAGGACACTGATCTGAGGAAAGAGCAGACGTCGCAGAAGGATGGGTCCAGGGAGGTTGAGGAGGATAGCCCTTACCAAAACGGCAGCCCCAATTTTGGCCACTGCTGAGTGGGGAAGGATTGTGGCATAGTGCAGAGGATCCCGGATGGCAATGAAGCGATCAAAGGCCATGGCCAGTAGCACACCAGATTCCACATAGGTGAAGGCATGGATGAAAAACATCTGTGCTGCACAGAGATCAAAGGGCAGCTCCCGAATACCCAGCCAGAAGAGCCGAACCATGGTGGGGAATGTGGAAGCACAGAGCCCCAGGTCAGAGGCCGCTAGCATGGACAGGAAGATGTACATGGGTTCGTGTAAGGCTGGATCTGTGCGGATCAGGAAGAGGATGATGCTGTTGCCCAAGATGGAAACCACACAGATGAGGTTGATAGGAATGGAAACCCAATGGTGGGAGGCTTCCAGGCCTGGAAAGCCAGTGAGGAGGAAGGTAGAGTGACCAGGAGTGCTGGTGTTGCAGAACATACTGACTCCAGGAGGAAACTGTCCACCCTACAAGAAGGAGACATTCATTCTATGACCTCACTGAGTTAGAAAAGAAGAGTTGACCCACAGCCCAGTATTAGACCATTAAAAAAAAACATCAACACTTCTCCTGGGAGCGCTTGCTTAGTTTGATTTTCCTATAAAATGTTGGATACATTTTCTGAGTCAATTTCTGATTATTGCTAACTACTTTCTCTTTAGCCATCACTTGGCGCTGGGTGAAACCTAAAAGCCTAATCATCCTACATATTGAGGGAAGAATAATTCTCCAATGAAACAGGATGAGGGCTGGCAAGATATCTCAGCTGTTCAAAGTGTCTCTGTCAAACCTGAATTCCAGGTTTGATCCCTGGAACCTACACGTGGAAGAAAAGAATCTAAGTTCTACCATTGTTTTTTGATTGCCATATGAGCACACACACACTAAATAAGTATGATAAACATATTTTTTTTTAATTTTAGGATGACAATACAAACAAAACATATGGCCTGCATTGTTCCTTAGAGACAGGTTTTCTATCTGATATCTGTTATCAAGCATGCCTGAAAGGACAGTCAACCCAATGGTGTGTTCGCAGAAGCAGACACATGCCCTTAGGAGGCTACTCACTCTCCTGATTCTGTTACACACATTCTCTAAATGCCCTTCGGAAATGCTTTGGAAGAAGAAAATAGGTTCTTTACTTGGTAATATTTCAGTTTTAATTGCTCTTAATTGTTCAAATGAGTGGAATACTTTATGCCAATTAGTGCATATATTATATAATAATCAATTCAAGACAGCTAACATTTTTATCCCTTAAACGTTTTTAAATGTTTGGTTAGCGTGTAACAACTGTATATATTTGTGGGGAACCAAGTGATAATTAAATACATACATGCAATGTGAACTGGTCAAAATAGCCATTTCAAATGTGCTCTCTAGTGACAAATTTCTCTCCCATGAAGATGAACTGGCTTAAAAATAGTAGACAAGGGTTCTTCAGAGTCTGGTGAGCAAGGCAGGAATTTACCAAATGCTTTCAATTTTGCTAGTGTTTTTCCACGTCTTGTGTTCACCCCATCCTCTGAGTAAAGCTCTCATGTGTAATTCTGACTCTCACATCAGTTTAGGGCTCTGTAGAGAGTCAACTAAAGAACAGTTTTCTCTAAAACCACCCTTTGTGCCCTCTTACTACAAAAGCTGCTATGTGGGGTCAACTACCTTGAAGTCTTAGCTGAGAACAGAGGGTGAGGCTGACAGAGCTCAAGGGCATCACATGATATCAGGCAAAGCAGCACAAATTCCCAAAATCCCAGGATTAGCAAAGTTCTGCCAAGGAGCCCAGAATGAGGTACGTGAGCATTCATGCTCTTATAACCTCACACATCACCTCCCAGATTCTCTTCTCGGAACACAGCTGGCCTTCTCTTGTCCACCTATCACACACTGGTCTGCATTATATATTAAACAACACTAATCCCTCCCATCTCTCTCAAAGCCACAGAATTCCTGCCTCCTCTTTATCTTTATTTTATTGATAAAACACAAAAAAATCCTGTCTTTTTACTCTAGAATATATTCCCTTAATCAACTAATCGTTGAACTATCTTTTCTCTTTAGATCTCAATGAAACTAATCATGCCAAACCAAGACTCCTCTGAGTAATGTAACAGTTCCATTGTCCTATTTTCTCCAGTCTTTGTATATTTCAGTTTGTTCTTAAGTTTTCATCAAATTAGTCTCAAAATATTTATAAAAAGTTCAGTATAGGGCTGGAGAGATGATTCAGAGGTTAAGAGCACTGGCTGTTCTTCCAGAGGACCTAAGTTCAATTCCCAGTATCCACATGGCAGCTAACAACTGTTTGTAAATCCAAGATCTGACACCCTTATACAGTTATACATGCAAGCAAAACACCAATTGACATAAAATAAAAATAAATATTTTTTAAAAGTTCAGTATAAATACTGTTATTACAAACACAGCCAATGAATGAATTGGTGAATAAATAAATAAGGTCCACATTCATTTAATCAACTCTGACTTTGTTTAAGGAACTTCAATTAATGCACAGAGGATAAGATCTAAGCAAAATCCCCAGTGCTCAAAAGAGGAGAGACTTTGCCTGTTTTACACCTCTAATCTTCTCAATCACTTTCCCCCTAAATATCATGAATTATTAAGATATCCTTCTGCTCATCAGATTTGCTGTTTGATCAGTTTAAAATAGGTTGATTAAGGTATAGCACATATACAAGAAAGTATACATATCAAAAACATAAAACTTGATGAATTCCCACAAAGTAAGTATACCATGTAACCAAATATTGAGAGCCGGCAAGATGGCTGAAAGTAAAGGTGCTTGCTAGGAGAGCCTGGTAAACTGAGTTTACTCCCCAGAGCCCATGTAAAGGTGGAAGAATAGAGCCATATGCACAGAATTATCCTCTCATCTTCGCACATGTGCCATAGCATGCATACCTCTCTCCCAAATGATACACACACAAATAATAAATTTTTAAATAAGAAACCAAGTATTTTCAGAATCTCCAAGTCCAATGACCCCTTTTAGTGATTCTACCTCCCACTATCCTGATTCACGACATCAAAAATTAATATCACAGATCTTGTAACTTTATATAATTATAATCATACAGTGTGCACATGTAATTCATTCAACTTTATGTCTATGTCACATCCACACTGCTGCAGCTACTTGAAATTTGGTCATTCTCTGCTGGATGATTCTTCTGTTTTGAGTGTATCCGACATACAGTGTCTACTCTACCTTGTCAGTTCATTCTCTCATTCAGTGAAAATCTGGGGATCTTAAAGCTCAGGAAACTCAGTGGAAGAGGAGGCAAGAGTGTGGGAACCAGAAGGGACAAGGGACACCAAGAGAAGAGGTCCCTCTAGATCCGCTGAAGCAGCGAGCACAGGGCCTGAGCAGATCTACACCAGTCCTCTGTGTACATATCATAGCTTTCAGTTTCATACTTAAAGGGATTCCTGAATGTGTGACTGAGTGGGTCTCTGATTCTTGTGCCTTCCCTTGGGGCTTCTCTTCTCCTTCTGTTGTTTGTCTTGTCATTTGCTTTAAATACATATCCTAAATATCAGGACATTTTGCTTTACGATTTTATCAGTGTTATATTTTAGGTTACAATAAAATTCAATAAAGATGTAGTTTGAAATCCTCTTTTTTAAAAAGAAAGTTTGGGGACACTCTTGAGTAATAAAAGTCCAGAAATATAAGCCCCTAAACAGTATCAAAATTACATCATTCCCACTTCTGCCCTTTCTTTTTTAAATGCATCTCTTTGGAGAATTATGAAGATAAAGTTTGCTGAAGAAAGCTTCATAGCAGGCATCATCTGAGTCCTACAGTCTCCTTACACTGCGTGTATGCCTGTATGACCAGCTAAGCCTCTCTATTACACAAGTCAAACTACACTTGGTCTTGTACATGAATATGAACAACATTTGGTCAGAGCCACACTGCACAGCTGCAGGGGCTGCCATTTACACTTCAGCCTCCAGGAGCTGTGTCTCACCGTTTGAGCAGCTGTCATGTCCTTTCATGTACTAAAGGGTCATGAGGTTTTGTGTGTGTGTGTGTGTGTGTGTGAGAGAGAGAGAGAGAGAGAGAGAGAGAGAGAGAGAGAGGAGACAGTGCATCATGCATGAGCACTACAGTGGCTTCCCTATACATACTTTATACATACTAAATGGTAAAACACACTGACAATCCCAGTACATAGGAGGGCTTGAGATAAAAAGATTGTGAGTTTGAGGCCAGCCTAGGCTACACAATGAGCTCCAGTCTTAATAATAATTATTTGTATAATAATAAATGTCTTAGTTACTGAAGGCTTGCTGTACTATGAGAAGAATAAAATTATCATTCCCATTTTCACATGGGAAAACTGAGGCACCAAGTAATTTGATGACTTGCCTAAGATCATAAACTTAACGAGTGAATGGCTAGAACAGGAATTGAGGCAGCCCGATCCAGAGGCTGCTTAGACATTATGTTATTATACTTCTTCTGTTACCTATTGTGTCTGTTAACATGATTAGTGGCAGAATATCTGTCCCCAAAGACGTGGCATGAAGTTACACACTTGAGCGTGCTTTTCAACTGACATTGCTGTCTCCTCTGTGGTCACATTGATGTCTTAGTCACCAATCCTTGAGTATTCTCATGTTTCTACACCCCAAACCAAAAGGAGCTCAGGAGTTTGATGACCATCCTGTGTAAATTTAGTTAAGTAGTTATGGCTTAGAGAGAAGAGTGTTCTCAATGCAGTAATCTGAGCAAGTGACCTACCTACACATTTGATTAAACTAGATGTGGTTGAGGTGGGGGTGGGATGGAAAGGGATGGGTATTAGATAAATGGTGCATAGGTTGGGTAGATAAATAGAAAGTCAATAACATAGCCAATTCTGGGGATGGGAAGATTTAAGTTATATCCTCTGTCCTTCCACCATTTTTCTTATCCAGAAGATTGTGACTAACGTAAAAATCTATTTTGTTTTGTTAATCAAAGAGAAGTCTATCACCAATAGCTATGAGTCTTGAAAGGAAATGGCCCAGCTTAGAGAGGGTTGGAGACCCCAAGAAAGTTTCTATAGCAACCAAGCATCAGTCGCCAACACTCAAGGGAATGTGAGGATTTAAGCCTCTGGATCTGCCAGCTGGGTCCTAGGGCCAAAAGAGAAGACACAGAAAAAAATCGGTTATAGTGCTGAATCCTAAGCTTAGCAGAGACTCAAGCCACAATCCTGATGCACCTCTGCTAACACTAGGGATCAAATTACACTGCTCAGAATTAAGTTTGACATAAACCTGCCTGTGCCTGGCACTGTGACAAGGAAGTCACAGGCTGTTCACAGGGTCACCAAGCATCTCAGAACCCAGCACTTCCTTTGCTTCCTGGCTGGCTGAGGTTTTTATCATGTGGCAGAGAGGATGAGTGAAGGGTGGATGAAGAGGTGACTTGTTCACCACACCTCCTTCCCTACACCCCTTGCAGACTGGCACCCTTGGAGTCTGTGGCTGAAGACCAGAAACAGACTATGTCTGAGACAGCCAGTGGAGTTGCAATGAGGTCGAGCAAAAAGAATGGAAAGTGGAGAGTCTTCTAAAACTTTCATTTGTTTACACACTCATGATCTATATAGGAAAAAAAATTGTTTTTTAAATAAATCAGACCCTTCTCTTTTTTTATTCTGACTTGTATTAAATCTCTTTAAATGTTTAAACAGTTGATCTTCAAAATCTAACCATATAAGTATTGTCTTTGCTTTTAAAAAAAAAAGTAGCAAATAAAATTTTATATTTAACTTGTGAGTCTAGAATATGTCTTAAGATATTAAGGTGTAATAGCTATAGGAACATACAATATAGGAAAAAGAAGGAAGGAAGAGGTGGAAGGAAGGAAGAGAGGCAGACAAGGACTGACACAGAAGCCTATTATGTAAATCACAAGTAGCTATAACTATTTCATAGCCAGGCCATTGGGTTCTCCCCTCCAGTATTAACACAGATAAATCTAAGGACATCTGAGCTCACTGCAAATGGTAAGTCCCTTTAACTTCCTTGGGTATCTTTAGTAGCATGGTTAATACATGCATCTCATTTAAAGCATACACTTCACATTGGCATTTCAGAGGTTGGATCGTGTTGGCATATAATGCATGTTACCTTGTAGGCAGCAGCACAGGACTAAAGGTGAACACTCTGGGGGTTGAAGAAACAGATCCGTGACTAACAGCTCTTGTTCCTCTAACAGAGGAGCCAAGTTAGCTTCCCCAACCCACAAGACAGATCACAACCCTTAGAGAGGACACATGATGTACATATGTCCAGGCAGGCAAAACACACACACACACACACACACACACACACACACACACACACACAAAATAAATAATTAAATTAATCTAAAAACATTCTACATCTGTACTTCAGATCCATAGAGTCTGGGTTTGAATCCTGGCATTGATACTTGCCATCTGTGAGTATTGGACATGTTTTGACACCTCTTTGTCTGAAATTTCCTGATTCATAAACAAGAAATAATACAAGTGTTTCTACCCTGGTGTGGCAGTAGGGGTCAATGAAGAAATCATCAAGATTTTGTCAAGATATCATAAGGCCCTAATAAGTGTTAATGTGACCATTTGTCACATGGTAAATGGCCTCCTCAGACCCAGTTAGCTTAGCAGAAGCAAAACTGTCAACTTCCCTGCTTAAACTAGTCATAAATTGCCATTTGGGTCGAGGTTTAGCCAAGCAGCTGGACCTCAAACTGAGGCAGATCCCATTCTATAGCTAACTTTGCCGACAGCAGGCTGTAGAACACCTCAGGTATCACCTGCGCCTGAAGCAGCCACTGCAGGAGTCCTGATGAACTATCTATAATATTTATAGATATCTATAATATAACACCCATAATATTTCCCAGAATGGACCACTTGGTCAAGAATTGAACAGTGTTTCTCTTCATCCTTAGTTGCCCACATTCTCAGGATAGTCCGTGGTCCAAACCATCTAAAAAAAAGTCAGACCTAAAGAGAGCCTCACAGACCCAAGCACCTTATGTTATAAGATCAGGAAAAGCCTTCATCCAGTCACTATATCTGAGGCCATAACTGACCCAGGGAGGGGGGTAAGATGGTTGCTCTGGATGGATATCATTCAGCTCAGTAGCAAAACTGATGATGCAGACAAATGGTACAAGGCTCTAGTGTCTAGTCCCATTAGTCCAGACCTGGCACCTCATCCATTCACTCACCACAGGGCCAGAGCCTCTGTCTCCTCTCATCTGTTTCTCTGTTAGTAAGAAGCATCTCTTGTTTTGCCCATAAAGGCCAGTACTTTATAATCTTTCTGTTTGAAGTAGAGACATAACAGGTCTTCTGGGAACCAGATGCAAATCCAAGAGATTTACACAGCTCATCTTGCTAAGGTCCCTGAGCTCTGGGATAAGCAGCTCTGAGACTTGGTGTGGAAGCATCAGGCAAGTGTTTGAGTAGCTGATGAGTTTTCTTAGGGGCATCTGGAGGATGTTCAGACACCTCATACAGAGTCACTACTTTTCCTGAAGACCCAGCCCCATGAACTCTAGAGACAGACTGAGGCAGATGGAGAGCAAGTGGGTAACTACAGACTGAGGCACACTCTGTCCTTCCGTGAACGAGACCTTAAAGAATGCCTGCATCTGGAGAGCATCAGTGTGGGCTTTCCAAATTCTGCCAAAGAAGAAGCAGGGCAGCTAGAAACACACATCAGTGCTTTAGGCCTAGGAAAGTTAGGAGAAAGGAGTAAAATGTTTCTCTACTTAACCCAAGATGGTGCTTAGGAAATGACAGTGCTGGGAAGTATAACTACACGAAACAAGCGTTCTCTCTCTCTCTCTCTCTCTCTCTCTCTCTCTCTCTCTCTCTCTCTCTCTCTCTCTCTCTCTCTCTCCCCCCCTCCTCCCCACAATGCCCTTGGAGATCATTTGCCAAGCATGAGACAGTGGAAAACTTCTGAGCTATTTAGTTCTGGATCTGTCACCAAATATATGATTATGAGCAAATGGCTTTCTTAATCTTTAGTCTTTATTTGTATGTTGTAGGTGATGGTTGCTTCACAGAATCTTGGCTATGATTAAATTAGGACACATGAGGCTGGGAGATGATGCAGAGTGTTTATTCTTCCAGAGGACCAGATTTTGGTCTCAGCACTCACATTAGACAGTATAATTTCCTATTAACTCCTGTCTCAGAGTATCCAGTATCCTCCTCTGGTCTCCATGGGCACTTGCACACATGTGCACACAAAGGCACACAAATAAAATAATCTTTTTTAACGTTCATAAATCTTGTTTATTTCAGATGTCTTTACTTTCTAAACATTTTCTTTTAAAATGAAAACTTTTCATGTGAATTTTTTTATTGTTTGAGAATCCTGTATGTGCATATACTGTGCTTTTATCAACTATATACCCTATTCCCTTTTCCCCAATTCCTTTCCTGTTCCCCAACCATATTCCTACCAGACTCGCGTGCTTTTTAAACACACACACACACACACACACACACACACACACACACACACAAACACACAGAGAATCCTTTAAAACTTAAATTATACAATTTCAGCTTCCTTCTGAGATGTTAAAAACCAGTTTTAGTGGTCTATCAATCCTCCTCTATAACCAACATACCCTACTAACCTCCCCCTGCTCCATGGTCAGAGACATAGAAAACTCTTACTATGTTTTTATTTAGGACTATATCAAACTAATTTAAAGAGAAAGACTAGTTTTCCAGGTATACCTCAAGCCAGCCAAATTACATCCAAAATTAGTCTCTCACGCCTTCTACATTTGTTACATTATCTGATCCATAATGGGGTCTTAAGATTTGAGATCCCATCACTTCCTAGGGGAAGTGGGAGGAGAAAGTTGGGGATTCCTGGAGGAAGTGGGATGCTGCCATAATGGAATGCTGTATATATAATACCACATCTTAGCCTGATACTTTTTTACTGAGCCTAGAAAAATCTGAGCAGTTTTCTAGTGATATGACTTACATTAAGTAAATGAATTTTTTTAAACGAAGTAAGTGATATTCTAGCATATCTGTTTTTCCTTCTATATTGTGTCTGCCAAGCACCACCATTTTTAAACCTGCACCACTAAGCTACTTCCAAAATGCTACCTATAACCAAGAAACTGTTTTATATCTAACAAGTCCAAATCATGAGGCTTCCCTATAAAATTCATTCATCTGGGATGTGCACTGGCAGTTAGAATAGGTGGTCACTAGAACTGGGTTATGACCTGTTGAGAACACAGATATGGCACCAATTTGGAAATCCCATCTGCTGTGGTCTGAATGTCTATGTCTTTATAAAATTCACAGATGATGAGATAATGATGTTGATGACAAGAAATGAGGCTATGGATTAGGATGCATACAAACAGGAACTCAAAGAGAAGGCCTCATCCTGAAAAGGAGTAAGTACAAGTACAAGGCAGCAAATCTGCTGCTGCCTTATCTTGAACTTCCCACCCTCCACAACTATAAAAAAAGAAACATGGTTTAATGAATTATTCAGTCCATGGCATTTTATTATAGGAACAGAAATCAACAAAGGCCTTACCTATGAGAGTCAATGCTGATGAGTGGTCAAAAGCAGCAACCCTCTGTCACCCTCCCCCATGCCTGGTGCACCCTACCTCTTCCCAACCAGCCTGCCTTCTAATTCCATACCTTTGGGGCTTTTTAGGTCACTACGTTGGAAATATGTGGAGGCTGCCCATATTACTGGTCAGAGTGAACTCTTCCCTACCGCCAGAGACAACTTCCGTTACTAACACACATTAAAATCAGTGAAACTAGGAGTAAGACCCGAAGTGCACCTTCTCACTTCACTAACATGACCAATG
>PVIH01004101.1:143049-147016 GCA_004025045.1 Sigmodon hispidus
TTATACATGCAGGCAAAACACCAATAAACATAAAATAAAAACAAATATTTTTAAAAGAACATATTACAATAAATACAAACAGCTATGTTGTAGATACATAAACACATACATGTATAACATGCAAACCTAATGACTAGGAATGTACTTCTAGGTGATGCTGTATCATAATGAACACACATCTCAAAGTATACTTACATGAACCTGAGAGGATAATTAATGACATGCCTAGAGCATATGGTATACCATATTGCTCATTCATCACATATGCAGTCCATCATATTTCACCAAAATGTCTCATTAATGAATAACCACATAAACCTTGACTCCTAATTCCTAACTCTGTAGTTATTATCAAGATAAATGAAGACTGACATAAGCATGTAGCACCCAGCTGAAATATGGAAGGTCATGGTAAATGGTCAGTACTACTATGATTAACTTCTCTGTACCGTGGAGGCATGAGATGAGGGAAAGTATGTAGGAAAAGTGTGAACACTGATGCTTAAAGCAGGGATGGATGTGAGGAAGGTAGAATTATTATCAGCATCCCCCCAACCCCCGCCAGTTCTCTCTGCCTTTTCTAGAGACATGGTTTTCCCTTCTGCCTGGCTGGATCAACGGGTCAGACTATGGAGAAGGGGCTGGTGTTGTTCAGGCTGATATTCTGGCCTTCTTTTCTTTTTCCCTCCGGTCTCATTCTCTTACATTTTTCCTTTGCATTATTTTGGGGAAGTTTGGGTTTGTCTTGCTATTGCTTTTGTCATGCAAACTTTCAATTTATTTTTCCCCCAGCACTCCTCAAGATTCTACAGCCTCAAAAACGTCTCTGGAAAAGATGTGGGAGAATGTCACCTGCAGTGTCTGTCTGGATCCTATGGTGGAACCTATGAGTATCGAATGTGGCCATTGTTTTTGCAAGGGATGCATTTCTAAGTGTGGGAAAAATGGGGGCGGGTCATGTCCAGAGTGCAGGCAACAGTTTCTGCTCAGAAATCTCAGGCCCAATCGGCACATAGCCAATGTGATAGAAGAACTTAAAAAAACAGCCCAGGATGCCAATAATGGCAGCCAGGAAGACTGCTGCATTAAGCATGGAGAGAAACTTCACATTTTCTGTGAGGAAGATGGGCAGGCCCTCTGCTTAGTGTGTGCCCAGTATGGGAAGCACCGTGGCCACACCAAGGTCCCTATTGAAGAGGCTGCTCATGTATACCAGGTGAGGCCCTAGCATAGAGACACACATAGGTATAAAGAAGATGACCCATAAAGAGTGATTTGTTCCCCCAAACAATGACTGAGAGTCATCCCCCCCAGCTGAGAAGTCAAGTAATGGAGGGCTATCTTCTTTCACTGAGATGAACTGTGTATCAGACGTAGGCTTATTTCTCAGGAGCAGGGGGTATGCCAGGGGACTGCTATATGGATCATGCTTTCTCTGGCTTCCTGGAGAATTAGAAATGAAATGACCCAGATCCCATTGCCCCATCTGTGAGCCCTCATTTGTAAGACATGCTAGGTTTTCCTCAAAGTCTTCCCATCCCCCTCCTCCACATCTCTAGTCGGGGACTAACCTGCTACCTTTTCTACAGGAAAAGCTCTACTTGGCTTTAGAAAAACTGAAGAAAGGGAAAAAGTTGGCTGAGACGATGGAAATGGATCTTGCAATGCAAAGAGCTGACTGGAAGGCAAGAGGATGGGCTGGGTCCTGGGTCTTAACCTCAAGCAAGCATTGTGCCTGTCCAAGGAGGGGGGGAGTTGTTATATATATCACTTCCCAAGAACCATCCACACTTTATCTATAGATAGAGAAGAATTTAAGACAAAAAGGAAGGAAGGAAGGAAGGAAGGAAGGAAGGAAGGAAGGAAGGAAGGAAGGAAGGAATCTTGAAACCAGATGAGATTTTCCCCCAAACTGTCCAAAAACCATAATTACTGGAAACCCTGTAAGAAGGTCATGCCAAGCCTCCTGACCCTGTCTCAGTGGTTAACAATCTTGAGCTAGCTGAATCAACACTATAGTTTCTGGATCTGAGGTATCCTGTGAGAGAATCCCAGCTCCTGTGCTCTTTAGACAAGACAAAGACTGGAGAGAACAGCCTGAGGGAATAGATATAGTCTGAGGTAGGAGCCCCACGTGATTCAGTGGCTACTTAATGTGCCCAGGTTATTAGTCCAAATCCTGATAAAGACCTAAAACCTGTCACATTGGTAATTTACTGGTAGAAAATGGGTTACATCTAAAACTAACAGGGAATGCTAGGGCCTTACAGCCAAAACCTCGAAAGAGAAACTAGGATTAGCAAAGCCTGAATCAACCTGTGGAGACAAAAAAGGGCCACCCTGTGACATCAGGTGGCCCTCCCAAGATGGCAAAGACTACCCTGGGGCCACTGTTGTCCCCCAGAGCATAGCAATAGTGCATCATTGGAAATGAGAACAGGTATTACTCTGAGACTTGAGATAGAAAGACGGGCATTACTGGGTTTTGGAAGAAAGGTTGAGAAAATGGCTGGTGGTGACAGAAATTCCTGAAAGTATAGGTTACTCCAGCTGCAGTTCTGGTGTGGGACTTCCAGTGCAGTTTCCCTGGTAGTTCCAGAAGCTGTGCTCCTGCATGACTGCACTGGAGAGCATGCTTTGGGAGTGGGCGTGTGCATGTGCTTGTGCCTTCATTCCCAGATATAAACAAAGGGGTGGGTAGCCAGGGAACAGAAACACCTCCACCACGGAAGACTACGAATTTTTTTATTAAAAGTAAAAATGTAAAATTCCTGTCCTTTCCTTCCACCACAGAGGAACGTGGACACACAGAGGTCAAGGATTCACTCGGAGTTCGTACACCAGAATAGCTTGCTGGCCAAGGAGGAGCAGAGGCAGCTGCAGAATCTGGAGAAGGAGGAAAGGGAGCACCTGAGACACCTGGGGGAAAAGGAGGCTGAGCTGGCTGAGAAGAACCAGGCCCTGCAGGAGCTGATCACAGAGCTGGAGAGGAGGAGCCGGGGCTCTCCACTGCAGCTACTGCAGGTGTGGCCCATGCACAGGCACAAGGAGTCACTTAGAGAAACCAGAGCTATCTTAAAGCAAGGGCTACCTTAATCTTTGGAGTATTCTTAAATAAACTGAAATGTGGACCCAAGAGTGACTCCCATTCCAGAATAACATGGTACAGATACAAAACGAAGTGTTCCCTGTAGCCACCCCGCCTAGACAACCCTGGGAAGTGCCTACAGCAGCAGATGCCCAGTATAGGTGCTAGAGCATCGCACTTATCATTTATCACCAGGATATATAGTCTTACATAGCTCTAGTAATATATTTTTTAATTACACGAGGAAATCCCTTCCAGTGCTTCAACAAGTAGCCATAAGAATTTTTTTAATAAAAATTACAAAACTAAACTATCATTTCTCTCCATAGTGAAAGGTTATGGGAAACGGTTTTTCTTTCCTATGCCCAGTTTCCCCATAAATGAAGCCACAGAGGAAGTGGGGTACTCAGGAGTCCCCTAACATTAGTAGTAGCTGCTGCACTTTAATACTTTATGCTATTTCTGTGAGCTGCCTACATGATTTCTAATTTGTTCTGCTTCTGCAAATAGTCTGACATTTTTCCCAAAGTACATTTAGCTTTAAAATATTTTTCCAAAGCATAATAACTAAGAAATTATGTATTGGTGCTGTTATTTCTTCTTATTTTTCCCATAATGATAACTGCAGATTTCTAAACAGTCCACAGATGGCTTACCATGATTCAGTAAGAGCTACT
The DNA here is from genome assembly GCA_004025045.1 of Sigmodon hispidus. NCBI lineage: Eukaryota > Metazoa > Chordata > Mammalia > Rodentia > Cricetidae > Sigmodon > Sigmodon hispidus. The sequence goes on from PVIH01004101.1 coordinate 146,815, forward strand.
GTAACCCCCATTCCATGGATGAGAAAACTAAGGAGCAAAGACATGAAAAGACTTAGTGAGAGAATCAAGTTAAATGATGTCAGTTTATCTAAGTAGCAAGAGGTAAACATTAAGATGAAACACATACATGATTGTTTTTAAAATTTGTGTATATTCTTAAACCATCTTGCATCTGCCCATGATGCTAACCTCACGTTGGAAC